>CABFVZ010002764.1:70795-101667 GCA_902151445.1 Timema monikensis
ACTTGCCTGATGTACGAACTAATCTTGCCTACGCGGCCAACTTACCTAGTTTATAGTATGGTTTATTACGTAGCTTTGTAGTCTGCGTTGTTATCGGGACGCATCACGCCCCCAGTTGGCCTAGGCTTAGGCAACGCTGCCACTTATCATTGTAAGTTATATATGACAAAGTACTTGCTGAAATTAAGTGCAATATGCTTATATGTCCTTTGATCTTGTATATTATATCATTAAATTGCATTAACTCCAACCTTCTCTTGTTTTCATCATTTGTATTAACTCAACTGTTTGTGCACCCCCCTAGGTGCAAACTGATTAAGGTATTACAACGAATCTTTGTATACTACTTATTCAAATCTTGATCATTAATAAACTAAATGTGCTGTTACCGTTACCCACCCCCATCATGTAAAAAAGGGGGGGATTGTAACACTTTTTTCTGCAATAAAATGTGTCAGAGTAAGTATTACTAATTTTGACTTACATTACAAAACAAGGATTAAAATTAACAAAAAAAGGTGCCGCATTTTTTTCTCTTTAATGAGCTTACATTTAGGGTGTCAGATGAATTAAGAGTGTATGCGACGAGGATAATATAATTATTTCCTTCATCCACATATGCGAAGATGTAACCAAGATGAAGCCAGCTACAAAAAGAGCAGTTGTCTGTTACATCATGTAATATATTGACTGTGCCGCATAGCTCATGGTTGACTGTCTAGATACGAGCTTGGGTTGTTTAACGTTCAAAATAGCCTCCTAGACGTGAGGTTAGATTGCGCCACTGCGTAAAAGCTTTACAGAGGGGAAGTTAGATAATGTTACATCATAAAAAACTTCCAGTTTTGATTATAACTTGTTGTAAAAGCTGACCAGATACATGTTTGGACAATTTTGCATCAGTAAATGGTTGCCAATGATTATGACACGTTCGTTAAACCTTCAAATTCAAGGTTTTATAAGCTGGATTGGGAAACAGTTCCAGTAGAGATTTAAAATTGTGTCACTTTGGTAAAAATCCTACCACATGCGATATAAGATAGTGTGGCCTACGTAAAATCATTCCATGTTGGTAAAATTTTGCTAAATTCAATGGAAGGTGTTTCTAAATGTGTAAAATTCTATCTGAGAACTTTCTAAATAAATCCTTGAATTTTCTTCAGAAGTCCCAATACTAACTATGTACCCATCACTGGCTTACACTATGGTTCATCTTATAATAATTAATTATGACTACGCATTATTCCTTTGA
This sequence comes from Timema monikensis, assembly GCA_902151445.1. Lineage (NCBI taxonomy): Eukaryota > Metazoa > Arthropoda > Insecta > Phasmatodea > Timematidae > Timema > Timema monikensis. The sequence continues at coordinate 72,048 of CABFVZ010002764.1, forward strand.
TTGTTTATCTGTCCAGTAATCCAGTTACTACATCTTTAATTATTTTCAAACCCAGATATGTGCCATTTTGTAAATAATATTCCTGCCTTTAACAAAGAGGTCAATTAATGAGCTGATGTTTGGTCGCTTTTTATATCATAATAGTTGACTTGGATTTCTAAGGGTCTAGTGTTTTAAATGTATGCATATTTGGCCGGTAGGAACATGATATCAAGGTTTGGTCGCCTTATGTGTAGACTATTAGCCGCTCTGGTGGCAAAGAACTTTCTCCTTGACTGACATTAAAGAGAAATTAAAAAGAGATTTTTCAGGAAATGTTCAAAAATTATTTAATATTAAAATATTCTAAAAAAATATCATATTTCTACCATTACCATAATGCACGGGCCTACTAAACAAGGGACTTGAAATGTTTAAACCAAGGGCTATCAATTTGGTTGAAAAATGGTCATTACATCCCGGAATGATTGATATTGTACGAGGGAGGGTATCACGAGGTTTCCACATGACTGGTTCTTCACCCCACGGGGTTGATAGTAGCCACCCTCTCAAAATATTCCCCTTCTTTTCCCCCACACTCGCAATTATCTCTTTCTCTCAACCACAATACACGAGCAAATAAAAATAAACTCTAATTGAATAGCAATAAAAAATAGTGTAACCACCTCGCTCTGTTAGACGAGCAGTCGATTGTTCCCATCCCCCCTTTACATTCTCCAGATTCGTAACAATGGTTCATTTGAACCCATTTCAATATTTTATTGTTGTTGACCCTACTGGACATGTCAGTATTGAAATATTCTACATAAAGGAGAGCCACAAAATGTCCCTTGAGATAATATATTCCACTATTCCAAGGTAATGAGACTATCCCACAATGCCAAGGTCAAACCGACATTTAATTATACCAAATTAATGAGATTACCTTATAATCCAAGATACAGCCCTTTTTCCACTGTATTATCAAGAAAACATTTTAAACAAAAATAAAAGGTCCAAGTAAAATTATGTGATGGCCACGACAGATATTCAAGAGCTATGGAGATTAGTATGTATAGAAAGTTCAACTAAATGTATCTACTACCGTAGTATATTTATTTAGGCCAAAAACATTGTTATAAAAACTAAAACCATACCTAGCAAAACCCGTGCTTTCTTATTATTAGCACCGCGTCTTACTACCCGTTCGGGTTATACGCACTTACGCTAATGTGTAATGGTAGGGTGATTGTGAGATGAAATGAAGGACCTACAGTTTAACGTGGAATCCGAACCACGGTGGAGGCCTGGCATTCCACACATTCACAAGATGTCTTGTCAGAGGTGTAGGAAGGGTTTGGTAATCAGATAAATCTGTGCCGGGACCGAGGATTGAACCCCGGCCGTCAGCACAGAAGTCTGACACCTTACTCCTAGACCACCAGGTCACCGACATCGTGCACTCTTCTTTCCCACCTTAAAGTGTTTATAAACATAATTGAAGCTATAGGTGATACCGCTTTTATAGGACTCCAATAAGCTCTAGTCTAGATATAGTGATGGATTTTGTTTTAATATATGGCATCATTTTGTAATCAAGCCATTACAACCTAGTAGCCACCGTCTGTTGTCTAAGATAGTTCCAACTTTTGTGGATAGAGGGTGTCATGTGGCCAGAACAAAAAATTCCTGTGGCCGTTAATCTCATTTTTCTAGAACGGATTCCCTATATTTTCGTTCAAAAAGTTCCTCATTTGTCCTCACGAGGCTGAATTGATCCCGTTACAGATCCACTGCTCCACAGAAAATCTGAAAGTGCCGGAAGATTGGACCCGGAATATCTGGATCCGAATCCAGGACTCTTAACCACTAGATCACAGAGGCGGTCATAGTGTTAAAATACAAAACTTTGATATAAATAAAAAATAAATTAGAAAAGTGATAGCCTACAGAACCTTACCCCCCCCACGAACAACTCTACCAGAAGTACAATCTGGTCTCATGATGTAGTGGTCAGTACACCTTGCTCCGAATCTAGGGGTCCCGGGTTCAATTCCCGGCTGGTACCTAGGGTATCTTTATCTTAAGAGGAAGGGGTTGGTAAATCAGGCTTAAGCTAGGTTTAATAATGTCACTGGTCCACACCTCCATGTTCATCATCACATCATCTCATTGAGGTTAGTGTAGACAACCTCCATAGGTGTACCCTGGGTAACGTTCTGTGCTACCAGACCTGCTAATAGACTATTTAATATTGGGTTTTAGGTGATTTAACTAAATGGCATGTCCCTCCTGATCGGTAACATCATAAACTGAAAAAAAAAACCAGTACATCATTTACCTGCATCATGTAATAAGAGTTATATCACATATTGTACTTGGCTAGCTTCACAGCCACTAGCATCGTGCCATCAAGAGTTGCGGAATTAAATGAACCAGCAAAACTCCTTTTAAAAAAAAAGTTTATAAAAGCAATGCTGTTGGAAAAATAAAGTAACTTTTCAAAATGTTCTGTGATTAAATGAGGGAATCTCTCTCCTACTTCCTCCGAATTCATTATGGCGGGGAAGTTGTAATAGGGTGGGACGAGCCTTGAGGCGGGGGTGGCACCACGTCTTGGCAGGACAGCATTAGCTTGTTATTTCCTTGTCAATTAGTTCCGAGGATTAAGACCTAGGCAGGAGGGTGTCATGTCAAGAAGTCATCCCCTGTGAGGTTCCGTAATCACCGGGAACGATGTTGAACTCCTAAAGTATATCGTTATAAGGAACTTCTCATTTCATCTACGCTTTAACCCTCTTTAGTAGGGCAAAGGGGTGAAAAACAAACTTGATGCAATAGTTATGTTCTCGCCTCGTAGCGATGACAATATGCTCTCAATACGTTGAAATATAAATGATCTTCAGCTATTGTAGTCCTTCCATTATAGGTCAGACACCTTAGCTCAGTCGGTAACGTGTCTGTCTACTGAACTAAGAGTTCCCGGTTTAATTCGCGGCATGGACGAATATGTATCATTAATGAAAATATAGGTTTACCCTTTCACATAAATAAATTTCTGGCCGAGTACTGATTGTTGTGACCATCTTAATCTTAGTCTTAAGATATAATATAAGGTATATGAATCTACAACAGGTCTAGCAAGCAGGTAGTGGAAAATATATGGCTTGAATAAAGAACTGACCTGGGCCACAGTCAAGAAACATTAATGGATGTAAAGTAAGTCATTCCATTATATCCTCTTTACGTAGCCAGACCCTTATACCCTCATACGTATTAACATAGTTTGGTGGTCACATGGTCTAATGCGCTACTATCGCAGTAAACTAGACTGCCGATAACGGGGAGATTAAGGTTCGAATCTCAGTCTGGTGTACTAAGGGTGTTTTTTTTTTTCAAAAAAAGATATTATAAATTCCCTCCACCTAAATGCGCGCTCACTTTCTATAAATGTGACCTTCCTCATCACTAAAACCATTGGCGGAATTAGTAAATAAGCCTATAACCCGAACGTATAAGACGTAATGCTAAGAAAAACAATCGTATAAATACCGGTTCTCTTAAGTTATGTAATCGTACCAATAGTCTCTCTCTCTACGTCGCAATACCTTTACAGTCCCAATGAGTAGAGATAACAATTGACTCTCACTATGTAATCTTATCAAGTCAGAGGGTCCATATATCTGACTGATCAAACACGATGTTCCTCTACGGCTGAGTTAAGGAATGGTTTCCCAAATCCTGGCCATTAAATAAGAGTCCCCACCGATCTATCTTTTTTTTCTTCTAAAAATTAACCTTTTTTTTTTTACCACCACGTCTTACTACTCGTCCGGAATATGCGCTATGAAAGATATCAGTGCTATCTTCTCACTAAAAATTTCCGTCATTGAAGATGACTGTTCTCTTTAAAACCATGATCCTTCATACATTTTTATTATTTTTAACTTCAGGTTGGTAAAAAAAAAACACTATTGACATTGTCCCCACTTCGAACTGCCCTTATCAGAAAATGCGAGGCCAAACTTTATTAGATTTATGACAAATATCCTATATATTCTGTAGAGGCCGTTAATACTGTAAATCCGTTAGTTTACAAAACAAATATAAATTTAAGCCTTGGGTATTTTCTTCACATAAAAAGTTGTATTTTATTATATTGAGCACACTGTAGGCAGACAAATATATATCATGGGATTGCCTTGATTGCCTTGGTGGACCACAACAAGTATTAGAGTAGATAATACAATAGGCAATATTATACTTCTTGGTAACGGTAAGGGATCAACTGATTTTGGTAGGTCCTTTTTCTAGCAGATTCCTACCATATAGTCACACTGTACGGTCATTCTTATGAAAATTGGTGTGTAGCTCAGTCAGTATTGTGTCTATCTTAGAGTACGTAACGTTTAAGGATATGTGTTTCAAATAAAGTTAAAAAATCGTACTGTCTATAAAATGCTTTTAGGAATGGTCAATTTTAATGTATAATAATATTTTGGGATGCGTATCCTTCAACGTTAGATTCTCCTGGAGGGTTGCTAAGTTGCTATGTGTACGCACACAAGCAAGGGTTGTTTTCCGACCTCACCCCATCTCCGTTCTACGGCTTTCCGACGCCTAAAGCGCGCGCTAAAGGAAGCCGCAATGTTGCCACTTTTTCTCCCGGACTGGCCTTAGTTTCCCGCCACAAACCTCCACGCCAGTGTAGCCAACGTTACAGAGATCTGGCAGGAAATGACACGACCCCCAGGCAGACTCTTCCCTCGGTAAACAAACTGGAGATATATAATCTCAAAATCCTCATTTGCTAACTATATTAAATAGGAGCTTAGAAATTAAGGGAGAATCGTCCGAAAAGTGGTTTTACATTTGAACACGTGTTTATTGGAGGTTTTGACAAAAGAGGAGAGTATCAACATTTGAACACGTGTTTATTGGAGGTGTTGGCAGAAGGGGAGAAAATTAACATTGGATTGGAGTAGGTGAATAATATACAAAATTTATATATGTTTATCAACATTAATGCCTGGATATTACTAAAAAAAAGCCGGTGACCTGGTGGTCTAGGGGTAAGGTGTCAGATTTCTGTGCTGGGGGTCCGGGGTTCAATCCTCGGTCCCGGCACAGATTTATCTGATTGCCAAACCTTTCGTTCAACTCTGACAAGACGTGTATTATTCACAATTTGTGAATTTGGGGAATGCCAGGCCTCCACCGTGGTCCGAAACCCATGTTAAACTGTAGGTCCTCCATAAGTGCGTATAACCCGAACGGGTAGTAAGACGCGGTAATAATAATAATAATAATTATTATTATTATAATGCTAAAAAAATCAAAACAAGAAAAAATCATCAAATATGACGAAAAAATACCCTAAGGAATATACACGTATACTATAAGATTATTTATTAGCACCGCGTCTTACTACCCGTTCGGGTTATACGCACTTACGCTAATGTGTAATGATAGGGTGATTGTGAGATGAAATGAAGGACCTACAGTTTAACGTGGAATCCGAACCACGGTTGCGGCCTGGCATTCCCCACATTCACAAGATGTCTTGTCAGAGGTGAAGGAAGGGTTTGGTAATCAGATAAATCTTTGCCGGGACCGAGGATTGAACCCCGGCCGCCAGCACAGAGGTCTGACACCTTACCCCTAGACCACCAGGTCACCCTATACTATAAGAGGATAGTGAACCGTATATACAGTAGCCCCATGGCTTCTTTGGTGCTGACTGTCAGAAGTGACAGCTGCTAAACACATGTTTTTTGAAGATCATATGGTTCGGCGTAGGGGTACATAATTTGGTCTGGTAACTTTTCAAAGCCGTCAGCTGTCAGTCAGCAGCAAAGAAGTTATGGGGCTACTGTAGGCACACCTGAGCATTGTATGTGAAGTACACATATATTCTAAATTCAGGCTCTGTTTATAAATATATTTTGGTACTAACTTCAATAAATCTGCATTCATGGACACGCAGAATAAATTCCAGTCCTATCTAGTCTAGTTATCTGGCCACGAAGAGGCGCCTTCTACCGTCCCATCTCCTCCCCCCAATTTCATTAATTTGAGGTTTTAACTTGTACTTTCTGACCGACTGATTATATGATCACATGACTTGATAATTAACTTAAATCTAGAACAGACACAACTTCCAGCCTCTAACAGTTAATTCATCATTGGAAGTGGAAACCCTTATTTCACCAATGATACATTTTTAGGCCATGCTGTGAATTGAACCTGGGACCCTTTGCTCAGCAAACAGACACGCTAAAGACTGAGCTAAGGTGTCGGACGTCCGTAATTAGTTTAAATGTCTACAACACGAACCGGTAGATAGATGCGGTGACAAAAAAAATAATAATTTTATAGCCTGGATGTATAGTAAGACAGGGCGAAAAAATGCAATGAATTAAAAAAATTTGCTTTTATAATCAATAATGTAATAACCGCACCTAATTTTAATTTTACATGCCATGTCTCATCTCTGTAGAGAAATTAAATTGCAACATAGGCTGTTTTTACATTGAGTAACTTGATCTGAATCCTCCCACTTGAAAGGATAGTGATGCGCTCTTATCTGTACGAACCTACCCCCGCCCTCCACCCCTACTTCACAACCCTCGTTATTGTTTTAATTGCCATTACTCTCTCCCCTCCCCCCACAGTCAACACTCGGCCCTATTTAACTACTATCCTCTCATTGTCTAAAAATATTTCCATCAGTAGCCGAGCTATATATGTATATATATTTTTTAATTCACTTTAATACACTCCCATCCACATAGCTTTGTTCACGTGACCGTCTGAATTAGACGAGTAGTGGGCACGCCTGTCTCGGATATAGGAGAGTCAGTGTTCTATACCAAACCTATGTACTTGTTAGTATATTCTACGCTGATTCCCCTCCTCGAATTTTCTTCACGCATATATTTGTTTAGTTATATTACATTCACTAATTTAGGGTACGGCAAGTTAAGGTAATTATTTTCACGCTTCATGTATGAAAACTTATTTTTTCATAAGATGGGCCCACGTGCTTGTTTATTTATTAATTATATAAACTTTTACTAAATTTACTTTAGTCCATGCAATCAATTTTTTAATTTCAAACAAAATTTTTGTAAAATTTGAAATAATAATACCACATAGCTTATATAATAATTATACGTAAACGGTCGGTCAACTTAAATTAAATCAAATATACGTATTTTTTTTAGCACCGCGTCTTACTACTCGTTTGGGTTATACGTTTATGTATGAATTGTTCTAGTGGTTTTAGGTATTAGAAAGGTTATATTTAGATAAAGTGTATCTGCATTCGTGAGGAGGGAGAGTGAAAAGATTTTGAAAAATAATCAGCCTAATAAACCCGACCAAGATTCGAATCTCGATTTAACCATTTTAGGCAGTCTAGTCTACTACTAGAGTAGTACCCTAGACCATGCGGCCACCGAAGCGAGATTGTATGTGTATTAATTTCCTCTATTTATATATGGTTAAAATCGTTTGATCAGCATGAAAAAGATAATAATCTCTCTTGGATGTTTTGAAATCAAATGTCCAGAAAGAACGGAATATATCCAGAATACGTTATGAATCTATTTTTAAAAAAAGATACAATTCATAAATGAGCAACCTTTTTAATACCCATTGAGAGGCAGTTTCTAACAAATAATTGAGTAGATCCATTGGAGTTATTGGAGATTTTATCGTAACGAGCCTCATTTCTGGAGCGCTTGCAAATCCAAGACCAAAGCTTTCAACCTCGGTATTATGATGAATCATAACATTTTATGTCTCCCCAACCCCAAAAATGTGCGTTTAACAATTCTATCATTGACCTAAGTGGTTTTGGGGTAAAGTGCTCGTCGTGGGTTCAAACCCTGCTGGGGTGAAAGGAGTTTTATTTATCGATAAAAATCCATAGGACAACTTCCTTCAGAAGTAAATCTTTCGGTTTCATGTCGAATGTGGCATGTAAAAGAAACCACGAAGGTAAGGTATATGAAAATATATTTCTCAGAAAAATTGGAGGTTCCTTTCGCTATCAACCATAGAAAATTCTCGTTTCTGATATAATCAGTCGGTTCAGAAAGTGCACGCTAAATACCTCATGTAAAAAAAAAAGATCGCGTTTCATAAGATATAACATTGAGAATTTTATAGACCCGATCCAATAGAAAAAAGTAATTACTGTTTAATATCAATTAGTATTTGTAGCCCGCAGCTTGTGAGTATGTGGACTTAATGACAGGGCTCGTCTATTCTGGCTTTATGGTGTCGAGTAGGTTTCCATAACGTTTATTTTATACAAACAAACACGGCATCAGAACGTTCTTTGCGTAAGAAGGCCATTGTCTTTGTTATGTTCAAGCTGGCGCCCCTAGTAGCAATCAGAATAACTAGCGTGTGAGAGAGAAGATATGCATAGACCAAACAAGAGAGAGAGAATCTTGTTGACATTTAAACGCCGTGATCTTCGAATTTCGTGATCTGTAAATGAAAACTAAGTACCATATATCGGTTATAATATATTTTCAGACTATTTTCGCTTTTCCGTTATTATTTCTTACCTCACCATTTTAATATAATCGGTTTTGACCTAAAGTTTCGGTAGTGGTATTTTTTTTTAGTAAGAGCTCACCTCTTCAACTCCAGTATGGAAAGTTTCTGAATTGTTTTGGTGGAAGTGAGCTAGTATAATTCGAATTTTGATCGTTTTAGTTTTTTAGTTTAAAGATGTTATAACTCCACAGTTGTGAATTTGACTATAGTAATAAATATTATAAAAATTGTTAAACTTATATCTTGTTACTAAGTCTCAAGAATATATATTTTTTCAAACTTAATTATTTTATTTAAATAACTAGGAGTATAATAATTTTTTGTTTTCTTGAAAACAAAATTTATATTTATTTATTTTCATTTAATATAAATTTCAATAAGTGTATTTTAACATTGATAAGTGAATATCTCTACCAGATTTAAAATCTGAAAGAAAAATTACTTATTTATATTTTTATATTTCAAATATATTTAGGTTACCTTAGAACTGTAGTTATTGGAGCTTCACAGGCAGATGATGTTGTTTAGACTAAGATTACATGATTGATACAACAATTAATTTATCTATCTCATGTATATCCACATTAAATTGAACTGTTTATTTAGGTGTAATTTATGTGTCTCCCCGAAGTGTTGTTACGTACTGTCCAACTACCAGTGTAAGTCATTATTTGTCAAGTTACTATGACAACCATGTAATATAATTTACGTTATTCTTAAGGACGTTGCCTACCTGTGACGTCACGGCTGGTCAAGATAGAATTTCCCATGTTAGTGAATCTACGTTTTATTCAGAGAGTGTTAAAGATATAACGTTGGAACAAAAACCATAAACTCTTAAATAATTCTAAAAATAGTCTTACCGTGTTACATTATTTTTTATCTTTAAGTGATTGTTTATGTGAACCTATTTTTTTTTATAAATCCTCTACAAGTTAAGCTATTTGTCTTGGTCATGAAAATGTCCTGCAGGAATCTTCCTGCCAGGATGTAGATGATAAAAGTCCGTGGTAGCGTAAGTCTATCTAGAAAAGGAAACCAGAAAAAGGTGAAATTAAAAAGCAAGTCAATGTTTTCAAGGTGCAAATATTAAAGTAAGTGTGTAAACTCGTCAGAGGAAGCGGGAAGTGGTTATCAGCACATAGACAAGAGCCTTCTTAGGTTGAACGTCTCATTTTCTTCCCTCTTTTTTTTTTGTGCATTGGTATGTGATAGCGCTTAGATTGCCTAGGTGCGTTAAGCTAGGATGCAACCCGCTTTGAAAAATGGCTTAGAAATCTCCAAGTAGGCAATGTAGTAAGTAGTCCGAACACTGTAAGCGCTTCATGCAGCGGAGCAATTAGTTTGTTTTAACCTCTCCCCCGTTTGTTTCATAAGACGAGCTGATATTACATTATATTTACTTAAGAAGCTGTGAGAGCCATTTAAAAAAAAAATTATAGTGAGATTTCACACGTTGTATGGGTATTAAAAATAGAAAACTTTTATTTGAAATATAATTCTATAAAACCAAGTCTGCGCGCTATAAGGAAATATATATTTTTAATGAAGTTTTGGGGAATGGGATTATATTGTTATTCTCTTTGAGGGACAAAGATGTAACTTTTTTTTCTCACTATATTTTTGCAAAAATGTATATTATCTAATTTATTATATTTGTTGGAGTAAGATGATCTCTTTTCTCATTATGTTTAAGCAAAAATTTGGATGACCTGGTGGTCTAGGGGTAAGGTGTCGGATTCTGTGCTGGGGTCTGGAGTTCAATCCTCGGTCTCAGCACAGATTTATTTGATTGCCAAACCCTTCCTTCACTTCTGACAAGACGTGTATTAATCACAACTTGTGAATGTGTGGAATGCCAGGCCTCCACCGTGGTTCGGATCCCACGTTAAACTGTAGGTCCTCCATTTCATCTCACAATCATACTACCATTATACATGAGCGTAAGTGCGTATAACCCGAACGGGTAGTAATACGTGGTGCTAATAATAATAATAAATAATAATAATAATAATTTAAGCAAAAATGTAAGCAAAAATTTATATTATTTGGTTTCACAAACCTTACAAGTTCTCAGTTATTGTCTCGATTTTTAGGTAAAGTAGTGATAAAGTATGAGTGATGCACCATACCAATTTATCTAAACAATCAAATGTTAACCAAAAGAGCACCTTTCACGAACTTATTCTCATCTAAAACTAAGAGAACTCCGCGTATACATGTTCTGTGTAAATTGTCAGATTGCTTGCAGTAGCTCAACTTGCTGGACTTACTCTGAAGTTTTATAGTCGAGATTGTTTTCAGTCTGAAGGGTTTCTGTGAGAGCCACTTGTCTGATGGTCCCTTGGCTTTCCTGTCTCTTTCCCTCTTTCTATGTCTCTCTCAAACTTTTGATCACCTCTTTATTGCTTCATCAATCTTTGTCTTTCTACTACTACATACATCACCAACTTGTAGAAAAAGAAAGAACAACATTTTTTTTATCATGTGTTTTGGAAATAGATTATTCTTAAGGCCTTTCTAAGAATAGAAATTGATTTGTTAAGTTAATACCCGCTTCTGTAGTCACTCTACTTGCAGGTTAAAACTTGTACTGGGACTGTGTGACGTGTTCCTGAGCTGTGTACGTTCTACTTGTCTCAGTGTATTCTGTGAGGTTGACCAGTGCACCTGGCTTGGTAGTATTTATTTTTGACAGTGTTAACTACGCGTAATATTTATTTTAATTGTTTCTACATCATGAGTGCCAAAAATCAATGTGAGGAGGATTTGGGGAGAGGTTAGAAAGTGTGTTCCATGGAGCAATTACTTAATTCAGAGAAATATACAATGTAATGAAAAGAGAAGAGTACAATCATCTTTTAGCGGAGGTTGAAGACGCAAAATCTACCGTGAAGAAGACACCTTTGCAATACCGTCAAGTAAAAAGATTTGATAATATTGAAATTGGCGAAGTGAAAAAGTTGTTCTCAGGAGGAGAAACCGTAAAGTACTATTTACCAGTAGAAGAAATCTAAGATGTTATTGAAGCAGCTCATGTATCTCTAGGACATGAAGATCGAGATAGGTTGAAAGTGGAAACTTCACAAAAATACGTAAATGTAACTACAGAGATGATCAATATTTTCTTATCAATGTGCGAAGTCTGCCAACTGAAGAAAAGTAAGAAAAAGAAAGGCTTGGTTGGCAAGCCCATTCTCCATTAGGAACCAAACAACCACTGCCAGGTGGACCTCATTGACATGTAATATCAGGCTGATAATGGGTTCCAATTCATTAGGGTCTACCAGGACCATTTGACCAAGATTGTATTACTTACTACAACAGTATCAAAGCAAGTGGGCCGAAGAGGTTGTATATCAGTTGAGTGATATATTTCTGACATTTGTTTCCCCGTGCATTTTACATTTAGATAATGGTAGAGAATTTGTCAAATTAGTCATATTTTAGCTAACTATATTATGGCCATAGTTAAAGATGGTACACGGTAAACTAAGGCATAGTCAAAGCCAGGGCTCAGTAGAACGAGCCAACCAAGATATAAAACATATGCTGGCTTCATTGATGAAAAACAACCACTCCATAAATTGATACAATGGTCTTCGCTTTGTGCAGTTTATGAAACACCGAGCTCTTCTTTTGGGGACTGAGCAACCTCCAAACAAAGCTATGTTCGGTATGCAGCCCAAGGCTGGAATCACTACGTCTACACTGCCATCTGAAGTTATAAAACACGTACAGGATGAGGATGAACTTCGAGAAGTCATTGAGCAGATGAATGCAAAGGTGGAGGAAAATGAGACCAAAGACGAAGAAGAGGAAGAGAAAACGTTAGCTGATACTCACTCAAAGATTTCATCAGCTATAAAGGAAGCTCACGAAAATTTGTCAAAACAAGCTAAGAGAATGAAATTTATTTCTGAAAGAACACATTCTCCCATTGATATTGTAAATAATGTCATCATACCTATACCAGATGTGGACAAATCCAAAGCAGTCTTTAAAACATATTAGGGGTTGTGCTTGGTAAAAAATAAAGAGGGTCTGTTCAAGATTGAGACCAAGGATGGAGTTCCAGATAAATTATAATGCAAGTAAATTATTAACTCCTAAAATTTGAATTAAAATTTAAAAAAAATTTCAAAAAAGACCGTAAAAAAATCCTATTTATTTCAGATCTGAATTCAACGGTTCCTATCAAGTGTTCTTGATCAGCGATGAGTTGCTCGATCATGAAATTTATTTGAGGACTGCAACGAGGAAAGCAGCTATTGGAACAGGACAATGGTTCGTACGCTGTTCAAACAAGAAAAAAAGTACTTCAAAGAGATGCTTACACAAGACACAGGGGCAACTTTGCAACTCCAAGAGCCATAGTAGCATGCCTTGTTGCAATAAGCAAAAAAAAAGTATTTTATTGATGTTTAAATAAGATTTTGTTTTTTGTGGACTAGGGTTGTTATTATAAATAAATAAGAAGTTCTATTTTATGGATTAGTGTTGTTATTAGCTGTCCTTAGAGATAACTAGCTTTACTTAACATTTGGTTTTAATGGTCAGAGACTTTAGTCCATTCTGTTTTTAATTGGTCAGTACGAGTATTGAATACAGGATTTTTTAGTGAATTCTAGTAGTGTCGACTGCATTTTTTTGTTCTGGAATAACTAGTTAAAACTAGTATTGACGAATTGGCTTTGCTGGAACTAGTTTTACCTATTGAAATCGGGTTTTAATGAATCTCGGGTTCTATCTGTAACATAATATATCCGAATGAATGGTCTCCATGTTGGTAGAAATTAATTTAAATAAATTTACATCACTTAATAAAATCTTTTTTTTTTCACATATGCAACATCCATTCAGTCTACAAGAAACTTTGGTTGTTTTAAGTTTACTGAAGATGGTGATAGCACAGAAACATGTATTTTTCACTTACAAGTAGATTACTCGGATTTCTAAAAATCCCTTAAGAAGCAAGGGACCAACTAAAGTTAGGGGATTTCCATTATTAAAATATAATTTCTTACTTCAATATGTTATGGTAGGGTGGGGCTATTTGAATCAAGAGGATATATGAATCAAAATACTGCGCAGCAATTCTGCACATATTTGTTGGTTTTTAGGTCTTATAATTTATTGACTGATCTATTGGCTGTAGATTGGTATGAAAAAATTATATTTTCTAGACGTTTGAATATATGAAAAATTGTTTTACAAAACCAATTTAAGTGAGATTGACATACTTTTCCAAGTGATGTAAATAATCGTCTTTCCGTCGTAAGGTTTTACTCTTTTAAATTCGTATATTTTGAAGTATTTTTTTTAAACATATAGTTAAATCTTCTAGGCTCATCACCAAGAGGTTTGAGCGTATTATATCGGGAAACAATAGAGCTATTTTATATTGAATAAAAGTTTGCTTACGGGGATATTTGAATTATTATTTTGTTTGTATTTATATTTATTTTTAGAATATAAAATTAATTATCTATCGCTTTTGGACGCTTCGTAAAGCGAGCTTAGCTGTGGTCCAATTATTAGCAATGTTGGATTAAAAAATAAAAACTTTTGGATTAAATTTTAAATCAAACTAATCTAATTATCTATCACTACCACTCAAAGCTTGATGAATAGTTCTAGTCTATTTGTGAAGGTATTTTTTTCTCATTTAGAATACTTTGGATGTGCTATGTTAGTAAGTTGTAGTTTGGACAGCACTGTTCTAATACTGGTATGACCTTGAAATGCCGAGTCCCTAAAAAGCCTAAAAGATATATTTTAGCTGAATTGACAGCAACCAGCCGTTCAGATGACTATGACGTCGGTCATAAATCAGAATATGAAGAAGAAGAAAAAGAAGAAAATGTACCATGTGGTTTTTCTAAATTAACTTTTCTTGACAAAAAGTCAATTGTAAAAGGAGATTGTATTTGGTGTCAAACCTGCAAATCGTAGTTTCATGAAGTGTGTGGTAGGGACTTTGGAAGATAAAAACAGTTTAAGTGTGTAACATGCGTATAAACATTTTGTTTGCATCTAGTAGTATACACATTTAATAAAAATATTTTAAAATGTCAATACTGATAGCAAAATATCCAAATAAATGTGTGATCCAAATAACCCCATCCCTGACCCAAATAGCCCCACGTTTTTACTAAAATGTTATTTCCACTTTATAATGAATTTTAAAAATTACTTTTATCTTTAGATTTTTTCAATAAAACTAAGTATTGTTCAAAAGACATGAATAAAATTATAAATAGTTGTTAAACACTTTTCCACATTAATATTATAGGTATAAGCTTGAATTACATTTTAAACGACCCAGATAGCCCCCCACCCTATCATATAAACAATCGTTCATATAACAACTAATCTTACTGTAATAGATAACTTATAAGGATTTTAACATTTTAAAGGTTTACAATTTACCTTAATTAGAATTTCATTCAACTTTAAATGTTTTTAGAAAAATTTCTTAGTAACTATTTTCAAATTTAAATAGAATTCTTGTGTACAGAAAATAGAATAATTTTGAAATTAACGTGTCATTACTTAATTTAGTTTAAATAAATATATTATAGCATCACACATTTCAATAGTTCAAGATTCAAGAATTTAATTTATGTGGACATTTTAAAATCAGAATTTATGAGTAATTTTCATAACATGTATTTATATTACACTTAATGCAACAACCACTTACTTTTTGTTACAGCCCATTGTCTAAATAGCTAATTGAACTCCTTTCATTAATTATTAGCATCCGTTATACATTTTAAAATAATACAATTAAACTTTAAATATGTTTTGATGGTCATTTGAAAGTTATGAGTAGATGCTCATAAAAGCATATCTTGTGAAACTTTTGTCTTTATCTATTGATGGAATCTGTTAAGTAGGCTAAGTGAACATGATATTAGGTGGATAGTATTAAATACGAGTACTTTTGAAATACATTATTGATTGAAACAAGGAAATGCAATTTCCCCATTACTCTTTAATCTAGCCCTAGAGTGTGCTATTAGATCTTAGGGTAATGGAAGAGAATAGGAAAAGGTTGACACTAAATGATCCAATGCAGCTATTAGGATACGCAAATGGCTTAGCTTTGTTGGGCGATAGTAAGGAAATTTTTTTAAGACATGCAGACATTTTACTATATGCTTCTAAGGAAAAAGGTTTAGAAGAGAACGTTGAAAAGACTAAATTTATAATCACACAGATTGGGGAAGACAGTTTAGATATTACTGCGAACAACGTTCATTTGACAAGGTTAATGAGGTTAAATACTTAGGAACAATCTTATCTAGAAAAAACGATAATGGTTGGTAAATTAGGAATATAATATAGTCTGGATATGCATGCTATTATTCGGACAGTAAGTTGTTTACATCTCGCATGCTTTCAAGGGATGTCAAACTTACACTATATCAAACAATAATTTTACTGGTTGTTCTCGATTGCTGTGAAACGTATTCTCTTACCCTGCATGTCGAAAATAAATTTAGGATGTTCTAAAACAGGGTGCTTAGGAAGATATTTGGTCCAAAAAGAAATGAGGCTCCTGGGGAGTTGAGGTTAGATAATGATAAGTTACATACTATGTATTCATTGCAAGAAATTTTTAAAATAATCAAATCTCGTAGATATTGGTGGGCAGGAAATGTAGCGCGAGTGCGATATTCTAGAACCTTGTTCATGGTACTTACTGATAAACTCATTAGGAAGATACCGGTGGGAAGGTCTACACGCACATGGGTGAATAACATTAGAATAAAACTGAAAGAGATAGGTGTAATGAGATTAACCGTTGGAACTATCCCAAGATAGGGCTGGATTGCGGACTTTTGTAAGTGTGGCAGTGATATTTGGGTTCCTAATGCCATTGAGTAAGTAAGTAAGTAAGTAAGAATCGAAACAAGGAATTAATAACCTAAACCATATTATCTAAGGCAATAGGAAAATGAGATCGATTAGCACTAATACAGGCTCTCAAGTACTACAAGGCTCTCTAACCTTAAGGAACAAATTTCAGTAGGTGAAACAAATAAATCCAATAATCCCTACCAGTGACTATTATTACATAATTTAATAAAATAAAGTTAGAAAAATTATTATCAATATAAAAAACCCACCAAAGTGTGCGGAGTCATGAAGCCTCCCTCTTTTCTCAAGAATACAATTAAAAACTAAAAAACCTTTATTCAGGACTACAATTTAGACCACTGAAATAAATAGAAGGTAAAATATACATTTTTAGACCAAGCTTATGAATTGATGTTCGTAAGGCGTATTGCTATGCACATTAAAATTGCATCTGAAATTTTGGAAAAATGAATAAAAATATTAATTTTGATATTTTTCTATAAGTTGCAGTCCCACTTCTCAGGTGCAAGCTTCGACAGGCTTATTAAGCTGAGGGCCGAAACAAACCAAAGTACTCGAGAAAATAAAGTAAAATGCCAGATTGAAAACATATTGATAACCATAAACTACAACTAAGGACTCTGAGAATTGGCACACTGAGAAGACTGTTGTAATTATGTTCAAGAACTACAATGAAAGTGGCAAATAGCTGTTATAAGCAGGAAATAGAAAACCAATATATCACTAGATACAGCAGGAATTGGGTGCCTAGATCGTAGATAGACTATTTTCTTATGAATGAATAAATGAAAAGACAGATCGTAAATATCAAGGTAATAACAAGCGTGTCCTTAACTAATGACCACAAGTTGTTGTTGGCAGATATAAAGGGATGGGAATGTGTGAGAAAGTGAGTGAGACAAAAAAGAAGAATAAGAATATAGAAACTGAAAAATTAAGAGAAAATAGAGATGTATCTATGAAAGCTAAGAAACTTAATGCCCAATGTTGTAAAGTGTAGAACTTGAATGGGAAATGTTTAAGAAAAATTTGTTGGGAGCTGCAGAGGAAGAATATGAGAGGACAGGTGATAATAAGTGGAAGGAAAAACAACAATGAAGTGGCAAGGGGAAGAAAGCAGTGTATGAGAAGAATAAAGCATTCAGAAAAAGTTTTAAAAATAGAAATGAGGAAACAGCAGAAAAAAGTAGGGAGCAGAAGAAAATAGCGAAGCAAGTGGTACGGAAGGCTAGGAAGAATTGGATGCAAAAATGTACAGAAATGCTGTAATAGGATGTGTGAGTAACTAAGAAGGTGTTATGTAACCAGATAAGAAACAGGAGGAGAAATAAAAGTTAAAACCTAGAATTATGGATGAAAATGGAAGAATGTTGAAGACAAAAATGAAAATAAGGAACTATGTATGATGTATTTGAAGAAGATTGCTAACCAGGAAGAGGAAAAATATAAAATTGAAACATGGGAGGAGGAAAAATAGCCAAATAGTAGAATAAAGGTCGCACATTGAAAGAGATGGAGGATGCATTAAAAAAGACTAAACAAGGAAAATCACTAAGTGTGGACAAACTAATTATGGAAATGATCAGATCTTCAGGTGAAGCAGGTAAATAGTGGTTATACAGGGGGCTAAGAGGGATTTGGAAAGAGAGTAAGGTACTGGAAGACTAGATGAAGGGTGTTATAATACCCATTTTCAAGTAAAAAAAGACAGGAATGGGTGTATCAAGTATAGGGGTATAACACTGATGTGTGACTGTACAAAATGTTTGAAAAGATACTGTAAAATATAAAAAAGGAAGGTGTAGAGAGAAACAGCATGAATTGATCTTTGCCATATGACAGCTGATGGTATGAAGGTATGAATCTGGGAAAGACTTGGTAATGATATTTATTGGTGTAGAGGAGACATATGATAGCGTGGATTGAAATAAATTTTAGAAAACGATGGAAGAGACCAACGGGGAAAGAGGAGCTATAATTAGAGTAAAAAAGCCTGTATGAACATAAGAGGAGTTGTGTTAAGGTGGAGAGTGGGAGTAAGAAATGGTTCCAAATAAAAATGTAATTGTAATGGAAACTGTCACGAACAAAATGACAGGAATACTTTGGGAGGATATAATGAAAGCCATTATATTTGCTGATGACTTGATAGCGTAGGGGAAGAAGGAAGAGTAAGTATAGGAACAGCTACAGGATTGGACTGAGGAAGTTAAAGAGTGTGAAATGAAACTTAGCATGGTAAAGTGTGAAGTGATGGTAATGACAAGAATTAAAACTCCAAAGTTCGATGAAGTAAAGCTGGGGAAAGTACATAACGTAAAATATCTTGGAAGCGTCATTGAGATGAAAGGTGGAAGTAGAGAGGGTCTAACGAGAAGAAGAAAGCAAGGAAGGTTGTTTGATAGGTGTGTAAGACACTTGATATGGATAAAAGACAGACCCTTGAAGTATGAAGAAGTGTTATACAGGGCGTACGTTGTACCCATAGTCACATATAAAGCAGGCACATGGACACTAGGACACTAAAAATAAGAAATACAAAGAAATTGGAGGTTTTGGGACTGAAGTGTTTGTGAGGAACATTTTAGATGTCAAGAGGGAAAACAGGATATCCTGGAAAGAATAGAAGAGGAGAATGGTCCGGTACATGAGATTGTAGAGAAAACAAATCTGTGATGATATGGTCATGCAATGAGAATGGAAAAGGAGAGTATGCCAAAGAAAATGGTGGAAATGAAGTATGTAGGGAAAACGCTATAAGTTAGTTCGAGAGATAAATGGTAGAAGCAGATAAAACGAAGTGGTAAAGGTAGAAAAAAAAGAACGGACGCAATCAAAAGGAGAAGAATGGTGGAAGGATAGAGGAAAATGGAGGCATTTTGTTAAACTGACCCGGCTACAGGTAGGAAACAAATGATGATGAACTGTTATGACCTAGTTAGAAAATCTTAGTGATAAAACATCAAAGGTTTGAATTAGACAGCGACAAATAAAACCTAGTGCTTTGAACCTTCGACTAGATAACCTCAGAGATGGTATCAGAGACTTGTATTTCACATTGGCAAAGTAAAGCTAATACAATAAAAAAAAGTAGAAAACCAAATCTTATTTATTAAACTTACAACTTTTTTTTAAATTGAAAAGACTTAATCAAATAACAGTTAGGAATTTAAAAGGTTTATTGAAGAACAAATGGTTTTAAAGAGACTTGGGCCACTCTTACTCAAAGAACAGCTTTACGTCACGTGATGCTCTTAAATCTGGATACTCTTCCCCCACCTCTTTCTCTGCACTTTGCCACATTCATCAGCCTCTGCACTCGACTCGGAAATATTAAATTTGGACCACTACTGACTTCACTACCCCCATCTACTCTCCCTACCCCTCTGTAAGACTGCCAGATGAGAATTACCAAAATTTTTCATTTTGTATCAGCTTCAGAAGTCGTTCCTTTTCCCCCTTAGCCCCCTTGACTTGGATGTATGTCCTTGAGTCTGCCTCGCAAATGTCTGACAATTCTCTTTTAGAGGCCTTCCCAAGTGGAAACAATTCAGAAAGTTCAATTCAATGTTCCTTCTCTCTGGCAGCTAATACAATCTCACAGCTTTTTTTTTAACTCTACGTAAATCATCACAGACACATAATTCTGAGTTATAGGACTTCTATAAATTTAATAAACTGTACTACACAATGGCGTACACTTTTTTTTATAGTTTATTATAATTTGAACTTGTTTTTTTTATCAAAAATTTGTTATCAGCAGTGCCCTAAACTCGATGACCTTAAAACCCTAAAAGTTGACACGTACACGACTAAATCAAACACGCACTTTACAAATTGAAAAAAAAGTACATAGATTGAAAAGACTTAAGCAACTAAACACTTACTTTCTTTTAAATTTAATATCAATTGGCAAATATATTATTTAAAAGTAAGCCATCACCTCTAAATGCAACAGTTACGGTGTATCAGTAGGAATATAGTTATATATTTACGAGCCATAATAGAAAAGAAGATTTAAAGTTTGTTTCCCGCCCACACCAGTAGTAGTTGGCAACCAACAGTCCGAGCGAGCTTCATATTCAGCCAACCCACTGATTTTACTTGGACCAAAACGATTTAAAAAAAGCTGTTGTAAAATTATAGTAATAGCTAATTACTATATAAGAACCTAAAGTTTTAATTTTTTTCTAGATATATTTTCCAAACCAACCCATACATTTTCTTAAAACACGATCCATGACATCAAATGTTTGCTGACTCCTGGCCTATATTATCTACTCATTCTGACAACTGTATGTTGAAAAAAATTAGTTTAAGTATTTAATAATTCATAAAATATCTGTAGTATTTAAAAATACACTTATTTAACATAAATACCTAAAAAAGTCTCAAAGATGATGTATTCAAGAATATATTACCTAAAATAAAAAATTTACGAAAAACAGACCAAAGAATGAATAATTACCTTAAACTAACTTCCACAACCAGGGGATCATGAACCGAATTCATGTACTCATTAACATTGTCCGTGGTGCACCAATCAAAAAGGTGACATCAAAATACAGGCCTTGGTAATCAGTAACTAGCCAAAAAAAATTGTTCTTAAGAACACAAACGTTTGGTATTTTAACTCATATGAAACACTTCAAAAAAGAATTAAGAACAAAATTTTAGGTCTGTAATTTAAACATAATAAGCAGTGTATTAATAATAATATATTTTTGAAAAACATAATGAGTTGTAGTAAGGAAACAATATTTAATCGTAATTATAATAATAGGATTCAATGTAAAGAATAGTAATAAATGTGGTATAGAAATTATGTTTTAAATGGTACTGAGTATTGAGAATTTAAGATAAAAATGCTGTCCTTAATATCTAAGAGGATATAAATACTAACAAAATTAGTCAAATCACAATATAACGAATTATTTAATAGAATTATAATATTACAAATGATGTAAATCAATAATTTGAATGTAGGATTGAAAGAATGTTGTAAAAGATATTAATCTTAGATCATATGACAAATTTAACGTTAAACCACTGTCCTTCACAATGTCTAAAAGAATATCAACATATTAAAATTGTGAGTCCAACTCGCACATAATACAAGGTAAACATATTAAAACATATGTAATAATAACACATGAGTCAAGTAAAGTTGAATATACATTATAATGTAAAAATGACAAAGTGAAAATGTTTAAGATAGACAATTATCAAATGGGAGAGAATAAAAATTAAATAAACGTGAATTGAAAAATTTAATTCTATTCTTATCTTGAAATTGAAATTCCCTTGTTCCTTGTGATGCTGAATTTATTCACATTCAGCATCACAAGGAAAGAGGGAATTTCAAGATAAGAATAGAATTAAATTTTTCAATTCACGTTTATTTAATTTTTATTCTCTCCCATTTGATAATTGTCTATCTTAAACATTTTCACTTTGTCATTTTTACATTATAATGTATATTCAACTTTACTTGACTCATGTGTTATTATTACATATGTTTTAATATGTTTACCTTGTATTATGTGCGAGTTGGACTCACAATTTTAATATGTTGATATTCTTTTAGACATTGTGAAGGACAGTGGTTTAACGTTAAATTTGTCATATGATCTAAGATTAATATCTTTTACAACATTCTTTCAATCCTACATTCAAATTATTGATTTACATCATTTGTAATATTATAATTCTATTAAATAATTCGTTATATTGTGATTTGACTAATTTTGTTAGTATTTATATCCTCTTAGATATTAAGGACAGCATTTTTATCTTAAATTCTTAATTTATCTTAGACTCAGTACCATTTAAAATATATTTTCTATTTAACATTTATTACTATTCTTTACATTGAATTCTATTATTATAATTACGATTAATAATAATATAGTTGAGAAATGTCATCTAGCTAAGGAATTTAACTCATGACCTCTGGAATAACTGACTGAAGAACGACCTTAAGCAAGGGGCTGTTTCTGAATAGTTCTCTCATAACACTAGCACGTTAAGTTAAAGGTCCTTGGTTCGATTACCATGTTTATGTATAATTTTTAAACTTGGGGGATATTTAACTCTAATTGAGAAATGTAAAACAGTTAATAATTTATATATCTCTTATTAAAGATGAGTGGAAAATGTTGGCCATTTTGAAAAAAAATATCAAAATTTCCCTACTCAATCTTAATTAAAGATGAAAAAACAAAAAACCAACACATAATCTTAATTACCACGTAAAATACACATTTTCAACCTGATCACTTAGAGCATTTCAAAATGAATACCAATACAATTCTCAAAATTCAGTCATAATTAAATAAACCTTGAATTAATTCGCTCTCCAGCAAACAAGTGTGCAATATTATAAAACATAAGACACTCCCCAGGCCATATATCAATTTTGAACAAAATTATCGTTTTCAGTTACGACATATATTGAATATTCTAATATAGAATTTATCAGTAAATTTTCTTTAACTCTATCGCAAGAATTAAAGTTACAGTTTCTCCTCAAGTTATGACCATATAATAGCTAAATATAAGTCTTGCGAAATAAATAAAATTATAGTGCCTCTAACCGCAGGTACAGACAAAGAAAGATTAAAGATAGTTAAGATACATTATATTTTAGTTCATGGCACATAAGTCATCAAATTCTCTCATGATGTTGACAAAGAAGATATTCATGATCACAATACTCTCTCTATAAGATAGTAACAACAATATCACTTGTATTGTTTGACCTATGAGGTTTGAAGCAATGCCACAAATCCATTCCTCTCTCTGTTCAGGTTCAAAAGCCTTTTCCTCATATGGTGTGGATTAGCTATATCAAAGTGGGAAGTTAAGTTTGTAATATTATGTAAATACTTCGTATGATGCAACTATATAAAGTCCGAGCATGATATATTTATAGCTTTGATAAGAAAATTGACCAGGGTGGTCTTGAGGTAAAGTGTTCGCCTCAGGAACCGATGTTCATGGGTTAACGGATTTTTCTTGAGCTATGAAAATCCATAGCACAACTTCCTTCGGAGAGGAAGTAAAGCAGTCATTCCCATATCGTGGCAATCGTAGTGTGTAAAAGAACCGTGAGAGGTATGTAAAATACCTTTACGACATAATAGGTAGGCCTTTCACGTTTATTCATAGACAGTGCCCTGCTTTTATGGTGAATAAAAAAGCCCAATTTCGTTTTTAAGTTTCCCAAAAGCGGTGAATAAGAGGTGAATTACAAAAATCCTATTTTTGCGATGAAATTATCGAATTAAGACAAAAGCGTTAAAAAAAGTGGTTTTTACCAAAATTTCGTGATTAAGGTGACTTTGTTGGGTTAAAACTAGACTTCCAGGACAATGTTTGAAACAGGTAAACTAAACATATTGAAGTGAAAACAAAAAATTACATTTGGTTTGGACAAAACGGTAAAAAAAACACTAGTCCGCAAAAAAATGTGCTGTCAACTTATTAAAAAAGTAAGATTTAGCGGCAGCTGGTCCGGGAAAAGTATGTACAAGTCACAAAGACAAAATATTACACAAAAATCATCTTGTTACTTCACAAGTAATTTAATCTTATCTATGTGGGAAAGATGGTGTCAATAATACTCAAAAGTTGACTGGAACGGACAATAGAACGTGTGATGGAAAAAGAACAATTTGAAAAGGAATTATAGATTCCCTCGAGATGTTGAGAATAATTTCAGATATAGGGCTGAAAGTCAAGGAAGAGGTTTACATTGGTTTCATCAACTAGAAAAATGCGTTCGATAAGTGAAGTGGAAAAAACTGATGGAAATACTCAAGAAGATCAGCATCAAATGGAGGGACAGAAGGCTGATTGCAAATTTGTACCTGGGGTAGCAAGTGAAGATGAGGATGAATGATGGCGAGACCAGCAGTAGAGAGATAGGAGGAGGGTGAGACAGGGAAGCTGTTTGTTACCCAGTCTATTCAACTTGTATGGAGAGTGGCTGATCAGATAAGCCTTGGAAGTACGTGGCATTTTCAGGATATGAGAAAAATGATCTAGCATTGCTCGATAAAAATAAAGAAGAGTTGCAGAAAATGATGGACTGGCTGGTGGAGACAGGGAGAAGATATGGCATAGAGATCAACAGTGAAAAGTCAAAAGTGATGGTGATTTAAAAAATGAACAGCCTCTACAAAACCAATATTGTAAGCTATGAGTTGGAAAACTTTTATCAGTACATGTACCTGGGAATTCCATTGACAAAGGATTCCTACTACACCAAGGAAACCAGGTGAAGGATTGCCATGGCCAAGGAAGCTTTCAACACGAAGAGATTACAGATGAAATGCTATATTTGAAACATCACGCAGAAACTTGAACTCTCAGTAAGATGGAAAATAAACGCTTGGAGAGATTTGTAATGTGGTGCTGGAGAAGACTTGAAAAGATAAGGTGGACAAATAGGGTGACAAATGAAAAACTTATAAGAAAATTGGGTAGAACGAGAACCATTTTGGTTGTGATTCTTCAGTACAAAGCATTGTAGATCAGACACCTCTTTAGGAGGAGTTAACTGTCTTCTGCACGACGTCATAGAAGGGGAAATTGAATAAAAGAGGGGCGTGGGAAGAAGAAGGATTAAAATATTGGATGACTTGAGTGAAAGAAGACAATTCTGGGAGCTGAAGGAGGAATCAAAGAACAGAGTGCACTCAATATTTATAGTTTACAATGTAAAAATGTGTGATTTACAATTCCGCTCGTTATTTATAATTTACAAAGTAAAAAGGTGTGATATACCCTCCAGCCTGATATTTATAATTTACAAAGTAAGAATGTGTGATATACACTCCAGCTCGATATTTATAATTTACAAAGTAAGATGTGTAATATACCCTCCAGTTCGATATTTATAATTTACAAAGTAGCAATGTGTGATATACACTCCAGCTCAATATATATAATTTACAAAGTAAGAATGTGTGATATACCCTCCAGCTTGATATTTATAATTTACAAAGTAAGAATGTGTGATATACCCTCCAGCTCGAAATTTATAATTTACAAAGTAAGAATGTGTGATGTACACTCCAGCTCAATTTTTATAATTTACAAAGTAAGAATGTGTGATATACACTCCAGTTCGATCTTTATAATTTACAAAGTAAGAATGTGTGATATACACTCCAGCTCAATATGTATAATTTACAAAGAAAGAATGTGTGATATACCCTCCAGCTTGATATTTATAATTTACAAAGTAAGAATGTGTGATATACACTCCAGCTTGATATTTATAATTTACAAAGTAAGAATGTGTGATATACACTCCAGCTCGATATTTATAATTTACAAAGTAAGAAGGTGTGATATACCCTCCAGCTCGATATTTATAATTTACCAAGTAGGATGTGTGATATACCCTCCAGCTCAATATTTATAATTTACAATGTAAGAATGTGTGATATACCCTCCAGCTCGATATTTATAATTTACAAAGTAAGATGTGTGATATACCCTCCAGCTCAATATTTATAATTTACAAAGTAAAAAGGTGTGATATACCCTCCAGCTCGATATTTATAATTTACAAAGTAAAAAGTTGTGATATACCCTCCAGCTCGATATTTATAATTTACAAAGTAAAAAGGTGTGATATACCCTCCAGCTCGATATTTATAATTTACAAAGTAAGAATGTGTGATATACCCTCCAGCTCGATATTTATAATTTACAAAGTAAGATGTGTGATATACCCTCCAGCTCGATATTTATAATATTACAATGTAAGAATGTGTGATATACCCTCCAGCTCGATATTTATAATTTACAAAGTAAAAAGGTGTGATATATACTCCAGCTCGATATTTATAATTTACAAAGTAAGAATGTGTGATATACCCTCCAGCTCGATATTTATAATTTACAAAGTAAGAATGTGTGATATACACTCCAGCTCGATATTTATCATTTACAAAGAACGAATAGGTGATAAGCACGCCAACTCAGTTTTTATCATCTTATGTGGAGGTTACAGGTTATTTATTATTAATATACTATCAACAATCACAGGGTATCAATAATTCCTTTTCATTTAATCTAAGTAATATTAATTTTATATTTGACAACATAAAACCATATGGGCCTAATAAGGGTACTGTCACTCGAATAAAGCACAATACAATCTATAGCTGACTAATTAATAACTCGTAAGTAACAATAATGCAGCCAGCTCAAGCAGCGAGAACGTATCAATCCGTGTTGACCCACACCGAATAAAATACGATGGTCTGTGTGGTTTTGTGAAACTACTTCTCTATTCTGTCTAAAATTATACTCTCTTTTACCCTTCACTTACAACCACAATTTGCCTTATCAATAACCAAAAGGGAAAGAAGACTACGAAACTTCTTATTTTAAGGTAAAGAGGAAAGTTGGCTAATAATTCTCATATATCTCAAAATATTCTGTTGTTAAGCTATCACATAAATTACTGTATTTGTCAGAGTAAGGTTAGATTATTTGGAGCCCTTTTTCATAAAGTCTAGTTTCATAGCTTTGCAAATAAGCTTAAAAAGTCATTGACAGTTCACATTTTCGCACATTTTTTATATTAATAAAACTAAATCAATAGAGCTATTAAAAAAAAAGAGCCTTGTTAGAATATTTCGGCTTTAGTTTGGCATGAATAATATTTTTAAATAACGTATCATAAAATAAATATTGTATTGGAGCTGAACGATTGAGTGGCAATTTCCCTCTTACCGAGGCGGCACCATTGGCTTATGTTAAGCCAGTTAAGACCCAACTCAGGACTTTTGGGGGAAATACGCATGCAGTTGTATAGTTTATACAAAATGTTCTAAAGTGACAGCACCAGACCACATTCTCTATGGTATATTTAGAAAGATTACTTATTCCCACTTAGAGTTCGTTCCCAAATTACGAGTATAACCTTTTTAGCCTTCATTGTAGCCAATCAATGAACGAGAGTAATTCTGTACAGCAAACTGTTTCAGAAACAAACACCCTGATGACAACTTCATTTGAAGCAGAACCTAACAAACACTGACCAGGATTCTAAACTCAATTGTGCAAGTTTACATCTATACTGAAGATCGGATTGACTTCATACTCTAGTCGGACATTTCCATCAAACTGTAACAGCGTGTAGTTGGATTTAGTCTCGTTTCTCTTCATGTGACGTCTAATGCCTCTTCCTTTTTTTCTCTAAATTTTGCACAGCAACCATTTCATGTAGATTTCACATTTTATAAAACTTTTTTTATTACAAATGCTCTAAATTTGCGTTTAGATATTCTTCTCATATTTAAAAAGTTGATAGCTAAATGCTACGCGGTACCTAAATCTATCAATATTACCACTGTATCTGTGGATTACATATTAGTGTAGATATTTTTGTATACAAATGTAAGAACCTACATTATCAACTAAAAATAAAATACAGATCCATTTCAATAGTATTGTGTCTATCAATAAGAACAACAAATTACCTCGATGTAATTTAAGCTGTCAGTAACTTAAATATAATCAAATACAAATCCTCACTCCGAAGACCCAAGTATAACAGAATATTATATCGGAAACTATAATTTGAACTCAAACGCTTTGATTTATTTTAAAATTATTAATTAGAGATTAAATAAAAACATGTAATAAGTAAACTTTAATAATTAGAACTTATAAATAGCTCATGTTTTGGTATTGGGGTTCAATGTTTTATAAAACGCTTACGCCAATTAATTAAACCCAAAATAGCATATTTTTTCTATCCTCCCACCACCCCCCACCATAATTAACACTTCTAAATAACTTATAAGGTACGTTATGGAGTTACATAACAAAAAATATAATTAGCTATTAGCCAAGTATTTGATTACTCTTTCAGTCATGACAATAACCCCAAGAAAGTTATGTGAAAGTTATTACCTATCATGAAATAGATAATTTTGTAACTTTCTTGATTGCATATTATTCTTTGATCTTCAAATAATATAATACGAAACTTGTTTTGCCATTATTTAGTTTTATCTTATTTTTAAAGTTAAGAGTGAAAATTTCTAGTCTATAAAAAGCAATAAATACAATTTAAATTTATTTATGATATTTTTAGCTTGGTGTATAGTATATAATAGGATAAATGGTAGTTAAATAAATCATGATTTAATCCAATTTTTATTCTTATAAAATTAATTTCAATTTTAATTTTTGTTTACTGGCTAAGTACTTAACATAATAATTTATTAATAACAAACATTTTTTAAAGAAAAACTAGTTTGGAAGAATCTAGTTATAGTTCAAAATCTTCAAAATACTTCTTTGTTAGGAAATATAATTTACGGAGCGCTGTAAATACAAAGCTATTTCACCGAAGAATTTAAATAAATTTCAGAAACTCTAAATTATGATTCTGCTTACACCTCAAACGTTTTGTACCCTACCAGATAATTACTTTTCGATGTAAACCGTAACGACACGTCTGTTCTATCTACTCTAACAATACAATTTCAAGACATTTACAAGGGTGAAAAACTGAAGAAATTCTCGTGAGTTGTTTTAACTTGATTAAGAGTATAGTCACCACTTACTTGTCTCTCACGCATAGTTAATTCTACGACTCGCTCACACAACACAAGCTTGGTACTTTTATTTTACTAGTTTTCTTTACTCTCATCTTCTAACAATACTACCCGTAAAGCGATTGTATGGAGAGAAAGAGGGAGCCTGCTGAAAGAAACAAATGGGGGTATAAACGTTAAGTGTCTTTGTGTCTTTTCTTTCTCAACGAATTTCTGTAGTAACAGTTATTATGTTAGTTGTTACTGGCTCAATCCATTATGTCCCTATCTGTAGACGACAGCTTTGGATGATCATTGGAGGTATGATCTTCATTCACTCTACAGGGTTGGCACAAAGTCAGGACCAAGAAATACTATTTGGAACAAAGGAACCCTAGCCATCATCATAATAACCCAGTCAACAGCAAGTAGCCCTAGTCTGTAACAAGTAACTCTATTACCACCAAGCAGCCCTAGTCTGTAACAAGTAACTTTATTACCACTAAGCAGCCCTAGTCTCTAACAAGTAACTCTATTACCACCAAGCAGCCCTAGTCTGTAACAAGTAACTCTATTACCACCAAGCAGCCCTAGTCTGTAACAAGTAA
>CABFVZ010002765.1:0-88010 GCA_902151445.1 Timema monikensis
CATGTCCCACCTCTTTCTTTTGATCCACACACTCTACCTTCATACATTGGCTTCTGTGAAGCAGTGGGTCAGTAACGGGCTCAACTCATCCTCATGGAAACAAATGAGGAGCTTCTTGGATAAAGAAGTAACAGCTCTGGTCTAGAAAACTGAGATTAACGGATGAGAGGAGGGTGTTATGACCATAAGGAACCCTCTATCCGTACTAGTTGGTTGTGGCCGCTCATTAAGCATGTCTTGATTGCGGGTTGACGCAATCTAATTATTTATTTAGTTCTAATAATTAATTACAAGATCCATTATCATGTTTTCACGCGGCAAGAGGTGTGTTCTATATCTGTCACTTTTAACAGATGATGACAAATTGGCTGACAATATCAATGCGCTTTGTCAACAAAGACCAACTCTAGTGTCAGGAGCTATAATATATGGATCGTATGACAAACCTGTAGAGAAATATATAATTATTTCAGGTAAACACCGTAATTGTGTTAGGAACCCTTTGGACTCATAATTAACTCAATAATTACAACTCCGTGTCAAAGCTAAACAATAAGAATAATAATAAATATCCTGGTAATAACCACATAAACTCGAATTTAGGCTGGTTCAACCGCTTTTTATTTTATTATATTGTAGTGGTCAGTGTACCTGGCTATGACATTAAGTGGTTCCGGCTTCGATTCCTGGCTGGTAACATGTGTAATTTTCCCGAAAGGAAAATTACCCCAAATGTCACCAGTTTTTGATTAATTAGTCTTGAATTAGGTGTAAGTGTTTCAACAGGTCCCACACACTCATACCCATCATCATCATCATCATCATCATCATCCCACCTCATCTCATCGGGACAAAGAAAGGATGTACGATTTTTATTTACCAGCGCGTCTTACTACCTGTTCAGGTTATAAGTGTATATGATAATTACTATAATGGGGTAGAGATGAGGAAGGAAGAATTTTAAAGGTAATTTACCCGGAGTATGAAATCATTTATACAAAACCACCGTCAATAGACCCGACCTGGATTCCAACCCCTATCTCCCCGTATTAAGCAGACCAGTCTAACACAAGGGGGTTAACTCAGAAACTATTCAGTCAGTGACGCAAGTCACGATAATTAAGACTCAGAGTATTAATAAACAAAGAAGGAAGAAAGAGAAATCCACTTCGGTGTCCGCGCGGTCTAACGCGCTATTCTCGCAGTAGATTATATTGTTGATGACGGGGAAATCAAGGTTCTAAATCTCGGTTAGGTTTATTTAGGGTGGTGTATTAATCCCAACTTGTGAATGTGGGGAATGCCAGGCCTCCCAGGTATCTGCCTGGGACAGGATTCCCTGGGAAAACTCAATCAATGACATATGTCAGAAATCATTTATCTATGCTATAATCAGGTATCAATACATCTACGTAAAACGTATAAAATCATATCCAATATATTTTATAGATAATAAGTGTCCCAGTTACTTGTCATGGACAGTTGTCCCAGGTAGGATTGTCTCAGGGACACATGTCTTGGATCGTTTATCTTTTTATGTCATGTGTCTGTAATTACATATAAAATATATAATAAAATACATATAAAATATCTTAAATATATTAGTGTCCAAGATACCAGGCATCGACAGGCGTTGTTGGTACCTGCCAAGGACGAGCGTCCAAGGTTCCTACCAGGAACAAGTGTGCTTGGTACCTTCTGAGGACATACGTGCCAGGTACCTACTAGGGACATGGATATCCAACTAAATCTCCCAAGAGACCCCCTGAGTGTGTATGAGCCGAATGGGTAGAAAGACTAGCTGAAACTGTACAACTTGGCTGGGATTTGAACTCGAACCTCCCAGATCAATGGACTAGATGACCTTGATATTTAGTCTGCGTGCATGCATACACGGATATCAAGGGAATATTTATTTGTCTATATAACACCTTTGTTCTGTCGGCTTAAAACATTTCTCCCACCACCCACTCTGTCATTACTTTAAAGGGCTAAAATGTTTAACAACCAACTACCGAAATACGTCCATATTTATTTAAAAAGGGCAATCAAACGAGTTTGGCTTTGAAAAATGTTGGTCGGAATACGCATTTGTCGATTACAATGTTCAAACGATAAGGATTTTCCCTCATACCCATCCCTCCAGCCTGAAACTTCATTTTGATAGTCGGAAAAAACTAGTCAAATAGAGTTAACCCAAAAATGAAGTGTTGGAATGTGTCCCATACAACGCCTAAAAGTATTTTGAATAGTTTTTAAACCTTTCAGTTAAAAATAAATCATTGATAATTTATTATATTATTTTTATAGTCTAATACAGTTTTTAAAAGGTTATCTATAAATTGATAATAAATACTTTTTTATACTGAAATAACAAGTATTCAGTTCTATCGTGTAAAAGATTCGCCATATACCTAATTTATTTCATATTATAACGGGCTTAGAACAGATTATAATTTTCAAAAATAAGTCTTCAGTAAACAACTGTTAAATTAATTTGTACCTGACCCACTTTTATGGCTACATAGTCTAAGCTGCCACTCTCAGAATAGACTGGGCTACCAATTATGGGAAGATTAGGGTTCGAATCCCAGTTGTTTGTAACGAAAGTGTTTTATTCTTAAATCACTTTCTGATGGCTTATCATTTCACGCAAATGCGTATACACTTTCATTAGATGTAATCGTCCTCATCTCAAGTAAACTAACCTAATTAGTACATGTGTGTATAGTCCGAACGGATAGTACAACATGGCGCAGCTAAAAATAAGGCTCAAAAAATGTACATTCACATTTTCTTGGATAAATTATATAAAAACTGAATAAAAAATCTTATGTCTCATGCCGGGATTCGAACCCCGATCTCATTATCTATGACGACCAAGAACAATACGAGCCTAACGTACCGCTGAAAGTAATTGACAACATAACTATGGAAACCAACTTCAAAATAAAACTAAACTAAGTATTTATTATAGGTAATTAACCTTCACAAAACATTACAAATTCTCCACGTGACTCAAAACTTGTAGTACTTAATTACAAATAAAAAACCAGATTTATTGAACGTATTGGGAAATTTCCGGGCACAAAACATGACCAAACTTTTGTATATATAGGAGTCAGTATCTAACTGAATGTTTATAAATAAAATATACCTGTATGACAGAAAATAGAGCAGGATTCTGATAGGAAGAGACATTCAGAAAATACAAACTTGTGTTTATTTGTTCAACACTGATAGTATTTAAACATTATTATTATTAGTGTTATTTAATACTCGGAGATTTTAACTTTGAAAAATGACTACTTACTAGCAAACGACTTGACGTATACATAATTTGTAATTTTTATAGTTGGCAAAAAAAGTTATTTTATTTCTAAATTTGACTCTATATTGTGTCTCCGTTACTTTTTATACGTGCTCATAAAACTGAGGAAATTAGGCCAAGTGGAAGTTTGTGTTTACCGGACAGAACTCGGTAAATGTGACAGTAGCTCTCTGTTTGTTTGACTTTCTGCTGAGGTTCAGTAATGAAGGTGTCATTACCTTGGATGTTGATATATAAATTAATTGGTTCAAGGTGACGCGCACGAAGCAATAAAGGGTATCTACAAATACTTTTTAGCTTATAACTTTCGTGTCTGACACTCAAATAGATTCATTGACCAGATTGTGTTTTAATTTAAGAAATTATAAATTAGTTAACTATGTTTGCATATCGAATTAGTTGGGTCATTTTCTAATATGTATGCTAGATAAAGGATCAAGACTAGAAAGAAATTTTTTGTGATAAATATTAATGGCTCTCTGTATTACACAGAAGACAGAAGAAACCATCTTTACCAACGCCATGAGATAAAATAAGTAGGCAATTTGTTGAACATTATTGTATACCGCATTTCATCTAATAATATAGTAGAGGCTTAACGTACTAGTGACAACTTATTGATTGGCCACCAAGTCATTTCAAATTTAAAAAGTTAAAACAAGCATTGACATAAAACCTTTTGTGTAACTTAAAATATATGTATTTTAGTATAGATATAACGAACCAATTTTACGAAATTTAAACAATTATATAAAAGTTAATAATAAACAGTGTTGTTTTTAACAGTTTACCACTCCAACCATTGTAGATGTCATGATAAAACAGATATATAAACCTATAAAAATAATCCAGAGTCAAAATTTATTCTTTGCTGTTGTAGTGTTTTTAATTTAATGGATAGATATGTAAATTGATTTAAATATAAAATGTTTATTTTACTAAACCAATATTAAATAATATTGAAACTCTATTCAAATTACTTTACCAGACATTTTGAATTAGATCATTAATTTGATTCTGATTAGACAGAAAATTTATCTATTTTGGGAAGCTTGTCAAGCCCACCAACTTTCACGGAGTTTTAGCATAATGTTTATTTCGTAAATAATAATAATAATAATAGTTTGTTTTTACAATTTATCGAAATGTCCAAAACGATGATCACTAAGATTATTATAATAGCAGCATGTATGAGGTTGCAGCAAGCTCATATTGAGGACAAAATTCTCGTGCTCAAATCTCTTAACGGTTGTTCCTTGAAACTATGCAACTCCAAACTTACAGGTACTGGACATTTGGTGGTTTCCGTGTCTGATTGGAAACCAGAAAACTTACATCATGATGGAAACAAACCAGTTGGAAACGACTCGGCTCATGGAAAAGCAAGAGAATACCAAAGTATGTATCATAATTTAATCTCTCAATTTATTATGATGCTGAATCAAGAATCTTCTTGGAGTGTGATGATACCAGGACCACAAATAACCAAAAATATATTTTCCGTCGAGGGGATTAACGCTTATCTTATAATTTTGGAAGTTTTCGAAGGCAAGTGCTTCTTGGAAAATTTGGTGAAACATCTGAAGACACTGTCTGATGATGAATCCTGGAACCCAAGAGCCCGTTTTATTGTTGTGGCTGTAACTGTTGAGAATCATGTTTGGTCATCTGAGATCAGTCTAACCGACGTTTTAGTTCGACCTATTTTAGAACAATTGTGGCGGATACATATTTATGATAGTGTTGTCATTGTATCTGTTACAAAAGATGTTGTCAAAGATAGTTTCCAAATCAATCATGAAGAATATTACCCCAAAACGTTCGTTGGGGCGTACTCCTGGTTTCCGTACAAATCCAAAGGGAACTGCTCTCGTCACGTGGAAGACATTGTACTATTGAGTTCTTGTATTGAGGATAGAAATGTATATCACTATAACACCACAGACCTATACTCTCTGGAACCCCCGAAAACATTACATGATTGTCCATTAACTGTGACAACGTTCCAGTATGAGCCTTACGTCTTCTCATATAAAATAGACCCAAACACAACACACGGGGTAGTCTACGAGGAAGGCTTGGAAATTCGCTTGGTACGTCTCATAGCTGAAGTATTAAGATTTAAAATCGTTTACACAATGCCTCCCCCTGATAATGCTCTATGGGGGAGAAGATATCTTAATGGTACTTATACAGGACTTTTAGGGGTTATGAAATACCAAAAGGCTGATCTTGTGTTTGCTGCTTGTCCTCTACAATCCTCTAGGAATAAAGAAATGTATGAAACTACCACCTACTACTTCGTTGACGCTTTGATCTGGTTCGTGCCATGCGCCAGACCCATCCCTAGATGGAGGAGTTTATCGAGAATTTTCAATCCAAACTTATGGTTGTCTGTTGGCCTAAGTTGTATTTTAGGCCCTGGGCTGTTTTGGTTTTTCGCAAATCAATCTGAATATTCGTTGTCGGGGTCTCTTGGTTCATTCGACGCCTTCGAGATGACATGGGCCACCCTCCTTCAAGTTCCGCTCAGCAACAAACTTTACTCAACCGCATATCGCATCTTCTTCCTCCATTGGCTCTTCTATTGCCTCATAATAAATAATGCTTATCGATCATTCCTGATCAGCGTTTTAGACCAACCCTGGTAAGCAGCATCAGATAAACACCATCGAAGGTATTTTAAACTCAGGGATTAGCCTTGGCTACCCAACGTCTCTAATCAATTTATTCAAAGAGACAAAGGACTGGCGACATGTCGAACTCTTAAAGAGGCGTATTGAGTCCAGTGACTTGTCCAAATTCATCTACCGCATGACCCTAAATGAAGACTTTGCTGGAATATCTAGTAAACAACACTTAGAGTATTTGAGATATTCCAAGATCATTGATAAAATCGGTGACCCTATGCTGTGCTTGTTCAAGGAGAACTTCAAGAACAAGCTCGTGAGTATGGCATTTTACAAAGGGAATGCTATAATGGTTCGATTTAATCAAATAATTAATCGCGTATTACAAACTGGGATTATAGATATGTGGGTGAAGGATTTGTTGACACTGTCGAGGTTGAAAGTTTTAAAGCAACATTCTTACTCTACTGAGAGTTCTTATATAATGAGCATGTCCCATTTGCAAGGGGTTTTTTATTTTCTTGCTTTAGGACTCATGCTAGGAGTCTTAGCCTTTATATGGGAAATAACGGGCAGATATAGGAGGTAAATTAAATTACTGGACCTGCCATGTGTTTATTTTTCATGGTATTTTTAAATAAATATAGTTTCTATGTGAATTAGAAATTACAAAGAATAAAAGTTCTCTAGAAATAAAAATGCCTTTAAGAAAGTATATTTAAAAAATAAAATAAAGTAAAATATAACTTGTGTTATTTTAAGAAAATTAATAAATATAATACTATTATTAAGTGAAGTTATTTTATTAGTATACTTGTTTCTATTATTTTCACTATATAACTTTATTGTAGTATGATTTGGTAGGAAGAACTGTAGAAGTTGGTTACTAAAGATACTATATCAATTTTAATATATTCATACATTGAGTAATGTTATCTGCAACTGTCACGTTTGGTCAATATTATCCCTATAAAAGAACACAAATACTATATAGACATTTTGTTAATGTCAGCTACAATTAAATATGTTTCAATTATCTCTACACTTCTTCCGACCAATATCAGGATATATATATATCAAGACGCGAAGAAGTCCGTCAGCAACACTACTTCCCTTAGTCTATTTACAATCAATAAAATGGTTGTAACCTCTAAATTCTCATACATTTTGTATTATCTATCACTTTTACACCTCAACTAATTTCAATACCCACTTGTCATCATAGCTATCATAAAATATTAATAAGATTCACGCGGCTCCTTCAAATAAGCTGTTTAAAATGTTTATTTATCTTTTTGAACTTTAAATAATAAATAGATCCTTGAAGTCCACAACAATGTGCAATTAATATCATCAATCTACTTATTTAAAAAATATCTATGTGTGGTTGTTTTAGTAATAAA
Organism: Timema monikensis; assembly: GCA_902151445.1. Classification (NCBI taxonomy): domain Eukaryota; kingdom Metazoa; phylum Arthropoda; class Insecta; order Phasmatodea; family Timematidae; genus Timema; species Timema monikensis. The sequence goes on from CABFVZ010002765.1 coordinate 7,365, forward strand.
ATAAAAGATGCTGTATACTGGGTGACGTAAGCAATAACATAATCATGTTCTTTAAAGTGGTGATACCTCTCTACATTGGGTCTGGTTATTATTTAGTTCCAGTGCTAAGAGGGCAGTGGGTTGGCAGACTGGACTGGTTTTATGTGTGTCTGACTGTTCATTGAGTAATTATTGGTGTTAAATTCGTGTTTATGAGTGTTCTTTTGTAACAAAAAATTCAATAATATTTTCTGATTAATAGTAATTTTGACTTAAGAGTTGTGTGTTATTTTCAACTAATATCAAAGAGAATGAACGTGTTTAGTGCATTAAGGTGGACAGGTCGACCGTTGCGAAAAATGTGAACTGGCAAGTCTTGGTGCAGGAGATAGTTTAAGAGGCGTCGCAAAATAGATGTAATATCTTTCTTCTCGTCTTCAGCACCACTGAGCTCGTGACACGCTCTTTTATGGAAGAAATCTTGTTATATGAGTGATAAGGAAACATTCACTGTATTAACCTGAACCAGCGGTCGAAGGATGACTAGATAGTAATTACAAATAAATCTTGAAACTATTTTCTGATGTAATATATCAATATTTTCTCGTTTTCCTCCTCCACTTGGCTACTAACTCTATGTCAATATGAACTTGAATGTTCATTGTAGCTCTTACAAAAGTACACTATCTATCTATATCTTGAGCTGGTTTGATCCAAATCCCCTTCCATTATGTACCCTATCTTATTTTGAGCTAGTCATATCCAGTCCCGCTAATTACACGTTATCTTATTTTGAGCTAGTTATATCCAGTCCTCCTTATTACACCCTATCTTATCTTGATCTAGCTCTAACCAGTCCCCCTCATTACACCCTATCCCTAGTTTGGGCTGGTTATATCCAGTCCACCTCATTACATATTATCCCTATCTTGAGCTGTCTCTATCCATTCTCCCTCATGGTTCCTTCCTATCGGGTTTACCATTCAATGCCCTGAACACAGTTCTAGATTCTTCCATTAGCACTGCATGTCCTGCCCTTCGTAATCTGGAAGATTCGATTATCCAAGCAATGTCTTGTGATGTATACAAGAGATCTAATCATTATGTAACCTTCTACACTCCCCAGTATCTTTATCCCTTTTTTGACCAAATATCTTACTAAGTTCCTTGTTTTTTAACATCCTAAATTTATGTTCATCATGTAAGGTAATAGACCAATTTTCACACCCATTGATAACTACAGGTAAAATAATTGTTTTCTTTATTCTGAGACCTACATTTCTTAGCAATAGGTGAAATGTTAGCAGCTTATTGACTCCATAATATATCTAATTACCCTTTTCAACTTTACCGCATAGATTTGTAGTATTTTCAAACTTTTTTGGTATTTATTCTGTTTTTTCATTAATACAGATCCTCCTATTCCTATCCTAACCTAAAATGTGTTTTAAAACATGTTATTTGAAGTGAATATTTTACGCTGGTTCATTCCTACGCCGTAGATTTTCCGTGGTGACGTTGGGGGACGAAGAGACAGAGTTTCTTGTTAACAACTACAGTATTTCTCCATTTTTACAAAATGAAGATTTGTGGACAATGATGAATTGGGAATCCATTCTAAAATGGTCAAAAACAGTATTTTTAATGAATTTTTTATCCAAATATAATTTAATATTTCAACAATTCTCTGTATTAGAAACTACTATTTACTCTTTATCTCCTGTTAATTAATGTTTAGTCAGAAACTATCCACGTACGTCTTTGTGTAAATTTACTATTTCGAGCCGACTGTATCACAGAGTTGATGGACATGTATATGGTGCACGCTCTTAACTTGTTTAGTTTTGTTCAGTCCCAAATAAATCATATTGTATGAGATCTAGGTTAGAACCCCGGTCAGTTATAAAGACGGTGTTATTTTCCTAAATGGTTTCGCCATCCACCTCCACGCAAATATGAGTACCCTTCCACTAAATTCAACCTTCTTTGTTCCACAAATATAAGCCTCATTAAAAACATACATACAAACATACAAAAACAAATATACATACAAAACGCATAAATACATACATAAATACATTCATAAATATATACATAAATACATAAATTCATACATACATACATACATACATAAATACATACACACATAAATACATACATGCATACATACATACATACATACATACATACATACATACATACATACATACATGCATGCATACATACATACATACATACAATACATACATACATACATACATACATACATACATACATACATACATACATACATACCTACATACATAGCGCCGTTCCTCTACGAGGTAGGAAAGAAACTGTGCATTGGCTTCAACAATTTCCACACACCGATTCTCACATGTTCTTTAATTCTTAAAACTCTTAATGTTTCTCTTTTTCACACATTTAACTACAACAATGGTTCTCAAACCTCTTAGTCACGTGGACCCCTTAATGTAAGATAAATACTTTAAAAAAATTATAATCATATATTTATAGTATATTACAGCGATAAATTAGTCATAGTATATTTTAATGTATATATAATTATAATAAAAAACAAAATTAAATAAATTAAGGGCCTATGTATTATAATGTGGTCATCTTAAGACATAATTTTATTTAATGAATGTAAAAAAGAACTACAATAAAAATGGAAAAAAGATTATGTATTATATTTGTTTATTTATATATATTAATAATTTGTTTGAAGGATAGAACTGATTTTGTGGCTTTAAAATATCATTGACATCTGTATCAATTTTAGTAACCATCTCCTTAAATCACATTCCACACTAAGGGCCGGTCTTATGACTACCGTATAAATATTGATATGGGGAGGTTAAAGTTATCTACTAGATAAATGTCATAAGCCACTTTAAGGTTTATGCGTCTTATGAACTGAATTTATCTGCCAGATAGCTATATTTAGGATAAATATATTTTTATTCAGAACACGCAAGGTTGGTACTGCTTTTACTGGTGCGCGCATGCGTATAAGCCCTCCTGATAGCGCTACTACCTAGCGAGTGGTGAGAACGCTCATCATTTGTTAAATAATGGCTTCCAAGCAAGTGTGAGGAAACAGATGGCGTCACGTGGGCGCAGAAACTAAGTTGTCTTGCAAGTACTAATTTCAGTGTCTGCCAAAATGTGGGCAATATTTGGGTACAACTATTCATTTATTGTACTCACATTTAGATAACTTGTTCTTATATAAATATAACTCTACAAATAGCTTGTCAGTTTATATAAAAGTGTGAATTAAATGTTCTAACTTTATATAGTTAGAGGCTAGGCCTGTGCCTACTAAACACGTGAACCAAGATTTTAACCTAAAAACAGATTCTTATAGGCGAACCCTCATTAAAAACAACGTGTCACTATGACAACGAGCATTTTAACTTCCAAATAAAAGTTATCAGGTGCTTAAACCTCTAAATAATAATGTGATGGATAAATACATTTTAAGACGATTTAATTTAAAATTTGTTCATATCATAAATGGCTTGCTCGCACAAATAAGTTGTTGGAAAGGCAACAAATGTTTCAGCGATTATTCTGAATGAGTTTTGTGCTGGCTGGCAAGCAAACTAATATAATAGGGAATTTCCAAATTCTCCACTAAAATATTTGTGCACAAGGAGCATTGCCAACCCCTCCACCTCTCCCTAATTTTCAACCAAACTTTCTCGCCTGGATTTGATATGGGATGGCATCTTGATTGTGTTTAGTAGATAGCATCAATTTACACTTTAATATAACACTTTATAATATCTAAAATATATAAAGTTATATCATTGATTCCCTGAGCGATATCATGGGCCCCTTGTACGAGCCGTGGCGTTCCGTAGACCCCACTTTGAGAACCATTAGTCTACAACATTTATCCACGTCTCACATGTCCCACCTCTTTCTTTTGATCCACACACTCTACCTTCATACATTGGCTTCTGTGAAGCAGTGGGTATGAACGGACTCAACTCAGCCTTATGGAGACAAATGAAGAGCTATTTGGATAAATAAGTAGTAGCTGCGGTCTAGAAAACTGGGATTAGCGGCTTTGGGAGGTTATGACCACATGAAACCCTTTATCCACGTAAGTTGGTGTTGGCCGCTCATTAAGCATGTCTTGGTTGCGGGTTGACGTCATCTAATTATTTATTCAGTTCTAATAATTAATTACAAGATCCATACTCATGTTTTCACGTAGTAGGAGGTGTGTTCTATATCTGTCACTTTTAACAGATGATGACAAATTGGCTGACAATATCAATGTGCTTTGTCAACAAAGTCCAACTCTAGTGTCAAGAGTTATAATATAGGGGTCGCATTACAAATACGTCCATATTCATTTAAAAAGGGCGATCAAACGAGTTTGGCTTTAAAAAATGTTGGTCGGAATATGCATTTGTCGATCACAATGTTCAAACGACAGTGTTGTCCCATATACCCATCCCTCCAGCCTGAACTGGATATGAAAGTCGGAAAAAACCATGTCAAATAGAGTTATCCCAAATATGAGGAGTTAGAATGAATCCCATACAACGCCAAAAAGGATTTTGTTTAGTTTTTAACACATTGAGCTAGAAATAAATCATTGATAATTTATTATATTACTTTTATAATATAATACAGTTTTAAAATGCGTATTAATAAATTGCTCTCAATTATTTTTTCTACTAAAATAACAAGTATTCAGTTCTATCGTGTAAAATTATTAGCACCGCGACTTACTACCCGTTCGGGTTATACGCACTTACGCTAATATGTAATGGTAGGGTGATTATGAGATGAAATGAAGGACCTACAGTTTAACGTGGAATCCGAACCACGGTGGAGGCCTGGCATTCCCCACATTCACAAGATGTCTTGTCAGAGTTGAAGGAAGGGTTTGGAAATCAAATAAATTTGTGCGGGGACCGAGGATTGAACCCCGGCCGCCAGCACAGAAGTCTGACACCTTACCCCTAGACCACCAGGTCACCGACTATCGTGTAAAAGATTCGCAATATATATATTTTTTAATTTATTTATTTCATATAATAACGGACTTCGAAAAGCTTAGAATTTTTAAAAATAAATTTTCAGTAATCTACTCTTAAATTTTTTTGTACCTGACCTTCATCGGTGACTGCATAATCTAAGCTGTCACTCTCACAATATACTGGGCTGCCAATATTGGGGAGTTTCGGGTTCGAATCCTAGTTGTGTGTAAGGAAAGTGTTTTTTCTTTAATCGCTTTCCAGTAGGCTATATTTTCCCGAACATGGGTATTCACTTCCTTTAGATGCAATCGTCCTCATCTCAAATAAACTTAACGAATTAGTACATATGTATAGTCCAAACGAATAGTACGACATGGCGCAGCTGAAAATAAGACCCATAAAATGTGCACTCAGATTTGCTTGGATAAATTAATAAGGAACTAAATAATAAATCCACTGTCCCATGCCGGGATTCGAACCCTAATCTCATTATATATGACCACCAAGTACAATACGAGCCTAACGTACTGCTGAGAGTAATTGGCCACATAACTATGGAAACCAACTTCAAAACAAAACAAAACTAGTATTTATTATAGGTAATTAAACCTCACAAAACATTGCAAATTCTCCATGTGACTAAAAACACGTGGTACTTGTTGACAAATAGGAAGTCAGCTTTATTGAACGCATTGGGAAATTTCCACGCACGAAACATTACAGAACTTCTGTATATATAGGAATCAGCATTTAACTGAATGTTTCTGTATAAATTATAACTGGGTGAAAGAAAATATAAGAGGATTCTTGTAGGAAGAGACTTTCAGAAAATACAAACTTGTGTTTATTTGTTCAACACTGATAGTATTTAAACATTATTTTGTGTGTTATTTAATACATATTGATTTTAACTTTGAAAAACGACTACTAACTATCAAACGACTTGACGTATACATAGTTTATAATTTTTATAGTTGGCCAAAAAAGTTATTCTCTATCTAAATTGAACTCTATATTGTGTATTCGTTACTTTGGATACGTGCTCATAAAACTGAGGAAATTAGGCAAAGTGGAAGTTTGTGTTTACCGGACAGAAATCGGTAAATTTGACAGTAGCTCACTGTTTGTTTGACTTTCTGCTGAGGTTCAGTAATGAAGGTGTCATTACCTTGGATGTTTATATATAAATTAATTGATTCAAGGTGACGCGCACGAAGCTATAAAAGATATCTACAAATACTTTTTAGATTATAACTTTGGTGTCTGACACTCAAATGTATTCATTGGCCAGTTTTAGTTTTAATTTAAAAAATTTAAATTAATTAATTGTGTTTGCATATCAAATTATTTGGGTCATTTTCTAATATGTATGCTAGATAAAGGATCAAGAATAGAAAGAAATTTGTTAACACAAATAAAAATTGCTTTTTGTATTACACAGAAGACAGAAGAAATCAACTTTGCCAACGCCATGAGATAAAATATGAAGGCAATTAGCTGAACAATATTGTATGCCACATCGCATATAATAATAGAGAAGGTGCTTAACGTACTAGAGACAAATTATTGATTGGCCACCAAGTCATTTCAAATTTGAAAAAGTTAAAACAAACATTGACATAAAACCTCGTGTGGAACATAAAACATAATTTTAATAGTATATTTAGATCGAATTAATTTGGTGAGAATTACACAACAATATCAAAGTTATTAATAAACAATGTTGTTATTATCAGTGAAATATTCCAGCCATATTAGTTGTCATAATAAAACAGATATACACACCTAAAAAATAGTTCAAAGTCCAAATTTATTTATTGCTTTTCTAGTGTTTTTAATATATTTGGATGGATATAAAAATTGATTTAAATATTAAATGTTATTTACCTAAACCCATATTAAATAATATTGCAACTCTATTTACAGTACTTGACCAGACATTTTGAATTAGATCACTAATTTGATTGTGATAGGACAGAAACGTTTATTTATTTGTGGAAGCTTGTCAATCCCACCATCTTTCACGGAGCTATTAGCTTAATGTTTATTTCGTAAATAATAATAATAATAATAGTTTGTTTTTACAATTTAACAAAATTTTCAACGCGATGATCACTAATCTTATTATAATAGCAGCATGTATCAGGTTGCAGCAAGCTCATATTGAGGACAAAATTCTCGTACCCAAATCTCTCAACGGTTGTTCCTTGAAACTATGCAACTCTAAACTTACAGGTACTGGACTTTTGGTGGTTTCCGTGTCTGATTGGAAACCAGAAGAATTACATCACGATGGAAACAAACCAGTTGGAAACGACTCGGCTCATGGAATGTCAAGAAAATTCCATAGCACGTATCATAATTTAATCTCTCAATTTATGATGATGCTGAATCAAGAATCTTCTTGGAGTGTGATGATACTAGGACCACAAATAACCAAAAATATATTTTCCGTCGAGGGGATTAACGCTTATCTTATAATTTTGGAAGTTTGCGAAGACAAGTGCGTTTTGGAAAATTTGGTAAACATCTGAAGACACTGTCTGATGATGAATCCTGGAACCCAAGAGACCAATTTATTGTTGTGGCTGTAACTGTTGAGAATCATTTTAGGTCATCTGAGATCAGTCCAACCAACGTTTTAGTTCGACCTATTTTAGAACAATTGTGGAGGACACATATTTATGGTAGTGTTGTCATTTTATCTGTTACAAAAGATGTGGTCAAATATAGGTTCCCAATCAATCATGAATAATATTACCCCAAAACGTTCGTTTGGGCGTACTCCTGGTTTCCGTACAAGTCTAAAGGGAACTGCTCTCGTCACGTGGAAGACATTGTACTATTGAGTTCTTGTATTGAGGATAGAAATGTATATCACTATAACAGCACAGTCCTATACTCCCCAGAACCCCCGAAAACATTACATGATTGCCCAATAACTGTGACAACGTTCCAGTATGAGCCTTACGTCTTCTCATATAAAATAGACCCAAACACAACACATGGGCTAGTCTACGAGGAAGGCTTGGAAATTCGCTTGATACGACTTATCGCTGACTTATTAAGATTCGAAATCGTTTACACTAAACCTCCCCCTGATAATGCTCTATGGGGGAGAAAATATCCTAATGGTACTTATACAGGACTTTTAGGGGCTATTAACTACCAAAAGGCTGATATCATTTTTGCTTCTTGTCCTCTAATATCCTCTAGGAATAAAGAAAGACATGAAAGTACCACCTACTACTTCGTCGATGCTTTGGTTTGGTTCGTGCCATGCGCCAGACCCATCCCAAGATGGAGGAGTTTGTCAAGAATTTTCAATCCAAACTTATGGTTGTCTGTTGGCCTAAAGTTGTATTTTAGGCCCTGGGCTGTTTTGGTTTTTCGCAAATCATTCTGAATATTCGTTTTCGAGGTCTCTTAGTTCATTCGACGCCATTGAAATGACATGGGCCACCCTCCTTGAAGTCCTGTACAGCGACAAACTTTACTCAACCGCATATCGCATCTTCTTCCTCCATTGGCTATTCTATTGCCTGATAATTAATAACGCTTATCGCTCATTCCAGATCAGCGTTTTAGCCAACCCAGGTAAGCAGCATCAGATAAACACCATCGAAGTTATTTTAGAATCAGGGATCAAGGTCGTTTACCCATCATTCATAAAACAATTTTTAAATGTCTCGAACGACTGGCGACATATCGAACTCATAAAGAGGCGTATTGATTCCGATGACTTGTCCAACTACATCTACCGCATGACCCAAAATGAAAACTTTGCGGACATAACTAATAAACTACACTTAAATTATTTGAGATCTTTCAAGGTTATTGATGAAAACGGTGACCCTATGCTCTGCTTGTTCATGGAGAACTTCAAGAACAAATTCGTGAGTATGATATTTTACAAAGGGAATGTTATAATGGTTAGATTTAATCAAATAATTAATCGCGTATTACAAACTGGGATTATAGATATGTGGGTGAAGGATTTGTTGGCAATGTCAAGATTAAAAGTTTTAAAGAAATATTCTTACTCTACCGGGAGTTCTTATATAATGAGCATGTCCCATTTGAAGGGAGCTTTTTATTTGCTTGCCTTAGGACTCATCCTAGGAGTCATAACCTTTATATGGGTAATAATGGGCAGATATAGAAGGTAAATTAAATTGCTGGACCTGCCATGTATTTATTATTCATCGTATTTTTAAATAAATATAGTTTCTATGTAAATTAGAAATTACAAATAATAAAAGTTAACTAGAAATAAAAATGCCTTGAAGAATCTATTAGGCACGTCCAGAAAGTAATAGTTCTTGTTGCCCTCTCGTGCTGTGAGAATATATTTTTTCCAAGGTTGGCAACACTGAGTGGTAGTGGGGGTTCTTCTGAACACAACGAGCACAAGCGGACCTCGTTAGTATGAAAACTCACCTTGTAGTGTCCATTTGTGTGAAATATGTTGATAAGAAATCCTGCCAATGGCGAGGTGTGCGCTGTCATCAGGTTACTTCTCGCTGAGGGAAAAAAACCCAACTGAAATTTTTTCATGGATCAAAACTGTTTATGGCGAAGGTGTTATGAACCGAACGAACGAGTTTAAGTGGTGTCGTAAGTTTAATGAAGGCGGAACGAATGTTCATATGATCAGAGGTGTGGAAGACCTTCCATTTTGTCCGATGAGTTGGTGCAAAATATCGAGAAAACTGTTCGTGAAGACCGCCGATTCACAGTGGAGGAAATTTCTGCAATGTTTCCACAACTCTCCATATCTCTCTTACACGAAACAATTACAGAAACGCTTGGATTCCAAAAATTGTGCACAAGATGGGTCCCAAAACAATTGACAGAGCAGCACAATTGAATAAGGTCGCTAGCACTCGCAAGTTCCTTGAGCGATTTGAATTTTAAGGTGGGGATTTTCTGAGCTCGATTAGACTGGAGATGAAACCTGGGTGGCTTATTACGCTCCTGAGACAAAAAAAACAGCCTTCACAGTGGTGGCACACCAGTTCCCCGTCTGCCAAAAAATTCAAAACCTCAATTTCGGTTAAAAAATTCATGGCCACTATGTTTTGGGACCGAAAAGAGATCATTTTGATCGAATTTTTGGCTGAGAGGGAGACGATTAATGCAGCAAGATTCTGTGAGACCTTAAAAAAGCTCAAGATAGCAATTCAAAACAAATAAAGGGGAAAATTTCAACTGACGAGGAGGTGAAACAAGAGGTCCTGAACTGGAAGAAGGAGATGGCGGGAGAATTCTTTGAGGAGGGCATCAAAAAGCTTGTCCACGGCTCACAGCCTACATAGAACGGGAAAGCGACTACGTCAAGAAATAACTGACATGCATACTAACAAAATCCTGTAATTTTGTTTTAAATACAATTTTATTTTTAAAATAGAAAAATTGAGTACTCTTACTTTCTGGACGTGCCTCGTTAATTTAAAAAAAAAAAATACAGCTTGAGATATTTTAATAAAATTAATAAATATAATACTATTATTATGTGAAGTTATTTTATTAGTATACTTGTTTTTCTTATTTGGGTAGGAATAACAGTATATGTTGTTTACTAAAGATACTAAATCTGTTTTAATATATTCATACATCAAGTCATGTTATCTGCAGCTGTCACGTTTGATAGATATTATCCCTATAAGATAACACAAATAATATAAATTAATGTTGTTAATATTGGCTGCAATTAAATAAGTTTCAATTTTCTCTACTCTTCTTCCGACCAAAATCAGGATATATATATATATAAAGACGCGAGGAAGTCCTTCAGCGACAATATTTCCACTAGTCTATTTACGCTCAAGAAAATGGTTGTAATTTCTAAACGCTCATACATTTTGCATTATGTATCACTTTTACACCTCAGTGACTAGTTAAACTAATTTTAATACTCACTTGTCATCATAGCTATCATAAAATATTAATAATAACGCCACTATCCCTTCATATAAAATGTTTGAAATGTTTATTTATCTTTTTGAACTTTAATTAATAAATAAATATTTAAAGTCCACAACAATATCGAATTAACATCATCACTCTACTTATTTTAAAAATATCTATGTATGGTTGTTTTAGTATTAAAATAAAAGGTGCAGTGTACTGGGTGACGTAAGCAATAACATAATCCTGTTCTCTAAAATGACGCTACCTTTCTATTCTCTTTACATTGGGTCTGGTTATTATTTAGTTCCAGTGATAACCGGGCAGTGGGATGGCAGACTGGGCTGGTTTTATGTATCTGACTGTTCATTGAGTAATTATAGGTGTTAAATGCGTGTATATGAGTGATCTTGTGTAACAACAAATTCAAGAATATTTTCTGATTAGTAGTAATTTTTGATTTAGAATTGTGTGTTATTTTCAACTAATATCAAAGTGAAAGAACGTGTTCAGTGCATTAAGGTGGACAGGTCGACCGTTGCGAAAAATGTGTGAACTGGCAAGTCTTCGTGCTGGAGATAGTTTAAGAGACGTTGCAAAATAAATGTAATAACTTTCTTCTCGTCATCAACATCACTCAGATCGTGACACGATCTTTTATGGAAGAAATCTTGTTATATGAGTGATAAGTAAACATTCACTGTATTAACTTGAACCAGCGGTCGAAGGAAGACTAGATAGTAATAACAAATAAATCTTGAAAACTATTTTCAAAATGTGATGTATCAACATTTTCTCGTGTTCCTCCTCCTTTTAACTACTTACTCTATGTCATTAGGAACTCGAATGTGCATTGCGGCTCTTACAAAAGTAAGCCATCTATCTATATTTTGAGCTGGTTTGATCCAAACCCCCTTCATTATGTACCCTAAATTATCTTGAGCTAGTTATATCCAGACCCCACTCATTACACCCAATCTTATCTTGAGCTATTTATATCAAGCCCCCCTCATTACATCATATCTTATCTTGAGCTAGCTATATCCTGACCCCTCATTATACCATATCTTATCTTGAACTAGTTATATCCAGTCCCCCTCATTACATCATATCTTATCTTGAACTAGTTATATCCAGACCCCCTCATTACAACATATCTTATCTTGAACTAATTATATGGAAAAAAACCTCAGTGCACTCGGGGCCAAGATTCTAACCTCAATCTCCCTGTAATCTCGGCAGTCTAGTCTGTGGCAAGAGTAACGCCTTAGACCAGGCAGCTACCAAAGAGGGTTATACTATATTAACACTAGAGTTAAAGAAGCTATATTTTGTTAGCTTCATTAATTAATGATAAACAAAACTTTAGGGTTTGTTCATTATATTTTTGTGAACATCATTCGCTAACTCCTTTGTTAGACTATCTAAATCATTAGGCACTTATTTATTTATCCTATAAGTTTCCTTCGTAACCCCAAACAAACGCGAATATTTTTTAAATATGTTTTTTATAAACATTTAAATTTGAGAAAGAGACAAATTTATTGTATAAATTAAGTGGGGATTACATTTAATATATAATTTATTTATTAAGTGATTGTACATTGGTCAAACACAGCTAATGATAATTAATAAATTGATGAAGTTAGAGGTAGTAAACCCATATTTCCATGGAAGAAGAGTGGGAAATTATTTAGTAGACCTGACCAGGATTTGAACCCCCATTTCTCCATCATCAGTAGACCAGTCCAACACGAAAGTGACTCCTTAGACCATTCAATCCCTGACGTGGTCACCCTACCTTAACCGTTCTAAATAACCTTGTGAGCAGTCTTTAACCAACACAACATTTCGATCCAGGCACGTTTGGATTATAAGAACACCATCAACATGAAAAACAATGGGAAACCCCCGTTTATCAACAGTAAATTTAAAGTTAAACTTAAATAGAAACTCAGGAAATAACTATAACAAAATATTAAAATAATTAATTTAATGAATTAGAGAGTTTCAAAATTGGTAGATGAATTAAGTGACATTAAAATTCAAAAAGATTGATTATAATTTGCTTCTAAAGATAAACAAACGCTATTTATGAAAATTTACAATAAATTGATATAACATCATCAACTTAAATAAAACATATGTTGACGACAAGTCTAAAATACAAATATTACATATTAAAATTGTATTACAAAACTTTGATACATTAAATTAAAGACAAAACAAAATTTAAATTCAACTGTTAAACTTTGTTTGGTCCTTAATTTATGAATTAGTTATTTCTAAATAGTTTGTTACAGGTCGTATGGATAAAGGCCAATATTAAATATATTCTATCATTTAAAAAAAGGCTTGGATCTACTAGTATATAATTCTACACATAGAGTACGCTGCCGAAACCTATTATTATTATTATTATTATTATTATTATTATTATTATTATTAGCACCACATCTTACTACCCGTTCGTTTATACGCACTTACGCTAATGTGTAATGGTAGGGTGATTATGAGATGAAATGAAGGACCTACAGTTTAACGTGGAATCCGAACCACGGTGGAGGCCTGGCATTCCCCACATTCACAAGATGTCTTGTCAGAGGTGAAGGAAGGGTTTGGCAATCAGATAAATCTGTGCCGGGACCGAGGATTGAACCCCGGACCCCAGCACAGAAGTCCGACACCTTACCCCTAGACCACCAGGTCACCTGAAACCTAATAAACATCACTCATTTCCGGTAGGATTGATTCAACCAAAAAATTCGTACACAGTTTTTTTTTTATATATTATATTTTATGTTCATCATACATGAATTTCCGTTTGGAATAATGAATAAAGAGGTGACCTGGTGGTCTAGGGGTAAGGTGTCGGACTTCGGCTTTGGGGGTCCGGGGTTCAATCCTCGGACCCGGCACAGATTTATCTGATTGCCAAACCCTTCTTTCACCTCTGACAAGACGTGTATTAATCACAAATTGATAATGTGTGGAATACCAGGCCTCCACGGTGGTTCGGATCCCACGCTAAACTGTAGGTCCTCCATTTCATCTCACAATCACCCTACCATTGCACATTTAGCGTAAGAGCGTATAACCCGAACGGGTAGTAAGACGCGGGGATAATAATAATAATAATGATATTAATAATAATAAACGAGAGTAAAAATATTTCGTACATGTTAGTTGTATTTAATTTTTTCAGCACCACGTCTTACTACCCGTTCGGGCTATACGTTTATGTACTAATTGTGCTTATAGTTTAAGGGATTATAAAGGTTACATTTATAGGAAATGTGCTCAAATTTGCGTGGAGTAAGATTGTAAAACCATTTTGAAAAACCACCCTCAGTACACCCGACTGAGATTCGAAACTCGATCTCCCCATTATCTGCAGTTTAGTCTACTGCGAGAGTTACACGTTAGACCATGTGGCCACCGAAGCTGGTTGTAAAAAATTTATGCTTAAAATTTTTTCGGTAAACTTGTCACGGAATAAATTAAAATCTCACATTATATAAATTTTTATACCGGCACTCTGAAGTAATTTTTGGTCCACCTATTACTACTACCCATTCAGTATATATGAATTTTAATCACACTAATGAAAAAGGGATAAGAAAGTTAGAATTACTAGAAAATGCAACCGCATTTGATAGAGCGGGAGTGGGAAACCTCTCATGAAAAACAGCCTTAAGTACACCCGGACAGGACTAAAACCTCAGAGGATCATATTTTATGAGCCTGACATTTAGTTCACGTGCCCACCTATGCGGGCACCTGTATTCGAGTTTTATCAAGACAGAGAAGTTAAAAGTTCGATTCCGGACCTGTTGTTCTAAGGTGTATTATTTCTAAATGATGTGTCACTTTCCTTACCTCTATGCTAATGTGGGTGCATTTTCTTAAAATCTTACACACTTTGTGTTTGCCTAACTCAGTGATAGTATTAAGTTCATTTTACCAGTATGTGTGATAATACATGAAACAGGATTTTTTTTCCCCCGCTGTATCATGATAATCGTTTGAGTTATATACATTTAACTACATGGACATAGTATTAGTAAGCTGAAATAAAAATTAAATATACCCGCATTTGCTTGTAGGTAGAGTGGTGAACTTTTTTTTTATCGCCGTGTCTTGATACCTGTCCAGGCTATATGCATATATGATAGTCACTCTAATGGGATAGGGATAGAAATATAGAGATAATCAACCCACATTTGTTTGGAAAGAGAGTGTGAAATCATTTAGAAAAAATGCTTCAGTACACCAAACCAGGATTCGAACCACAATTTCCCCATCATCAGGCTAGTCTAACAAATGAGTAATGCCTTAGAACAATTGGATACTAAATTGTGTGAGTGGGAAATTATTAATGGGGAAAATATATATATATACCTTTACCCAGCGCTGGCACACCCTGGCCCGGGCCACCGCTGACCTCGCTCCCATCACCAGAGCTGCCGCCTAAATGGTTAGGGTTGCCCCCCAGCAGCTTCCTGGTGTTACCGGCCCTCCCCCTTCGGCGGGGTCTTACGGTCCGAAATCCTTCAGACTCATCATCGGACCCCTGGCTCGACTCATCACGCATCAACGGGAGGTCATGAAGAAAATTCAGCCGGGCGTTTCTTACCTACCGACACCCCTTGGCGGGAGGTGTCAGAGTTAACGCGGGTTTTTGAGACCCTTGCATTAACGCTTGCGTCGACGCCGCTTACAGCGGTCTTTACTCGCAAAGGGTGGCTAGGCTCCCCCTTGTCAGGGCTTCCGTTGGCACTGTTAGGTTTACACCCATCGTGCTGGCGGGAGCATTCACCATCCTTCCCGGTTTGTGGGCTGTCGGCCCCGAAAAAGGGCCTCCAGCACTGTTGGGCCATCAGTGGCACGCTCACCTGCTGTAGTCGGAGGGGCCCCGCTGGGCTCACCCACATCGGCATTGAGGCCAACGGTTTGAAGGGGGCTGGCACTGTCCCTCGAGCTGAGACCCGAGGGTGCAGTACCGGAAGCCCACGGCGGATCTGCCAGTGGCATGCGCGCCTCCGGTAGCTGTAGGGGCCCCACTGGCTTCACCTTGCCCGCCTGCGCCCACCTCGCTGGTAGTTGACGAGGTCACGCTGACTGAGATGTTGGCCCTAGAAAGGGCCGAAACATCACCAGAGGATGACACCAACCGGGTGTGGTTAGCGGCATGGTCACTTCCGGTAACTTGAGGGGCCCCGCTACCTTCACCCGTTTTTCTGTGTAATGCACCCACCTCCCGGGTAAATTGGGTGGTCACGCCAGCCGTGTTGGCCCTAGAAAGGGCCGATTTGTCACCCAAGGGTAACTCTCGCTCACCTCGGCCAGCGGCACGCTCAGCCTTGGGAATTGGAGCGGCTCCGCTGGCTTCGGCAGCTATCTCCTGCTAGTTGCCCCTCGAAGGGGCAGCTGCCGCTAAATCTCCTGCCTTCGGGCTTGTGGCGGACCACTTACCCCCCGACACGAGCTCCTTCCTGACCGGAGGAGCCTTCAGTCCCCACGAGCGGAAACTTCCAACTCCCCCAGAAAGGACGGGCAGCACAATCCTGCCGTTGACGGCGGATCCCCTGCCGCTCGCCGCCAACTTCTTCCTGACCGGGGTCGGTCGCTTCCCGGGCCCGGGATCCTTCCTCGCCTCTTCCGGCGGTCTTCTCCCGACCCCGACGCCAACACCTTTCTTCTCCTTCACCGCGGGCTCCATCCGAAGACACGATCCTTAGACTAGCAGATGCCAAAGACGCTCAGAAAGCCAGGAACACGTAAGGGAGGCAGGATGACACCTTGCACACCCATCTCCTCATGATATCCCTCCCCTGCCGCTTATATACTCTCGCAGATGTGGAATTTAGCGGGGGAAGGTTCCATGTGGACAGCCGAAGGTGGCGATAGGAGGCGGCGGTTTAAGCCCTTTATTTAAAATAGGATGCATGTTTATAGGTTATATATACAAATGGGATAATGGTGCGATGGAGACGTCGTTGGGCTCGAACTGTGGTACCCTCTTGGCCTCCTCCTGAAGGATGGTCCGTAGGAGTTCTCGTGATGCCCTGTCGGCGGGGTTGTCCTGCGATTGAATCCAGTAGACGTCCCATCTGTGGCGTCTCGGCTTGTTTGATATGTGAAGATGAAGGTTCCTCAGTCCTCGATGATTGTAGATCAGGCCTCTTCCTGTCGGTAGTCCATGAAATGCGGTGCAGTTGTCCACAGCCAGTCTTATCGGTCGTTGGTCTTCGTCTTGGATGACGCGTATTCCCCTGTTCGAATTTGGTATTGCGAACAGGGGAAACGCGTCAAAGATGCCGTCGTTTCTTGAAATGATGTCTGTGTCGATCCAGTCCTTGATTACTATGTCGAGTGTTGGTGAAGATCTTGTCCGGATGAAGACGTGTGGGGCGTCCTAAGGCTTGAGCAGGTACGCCCCGTGGCGGATGGATGAGAACCGCTCTTGGTTGTTCCAGTTGACGCATTTCAATGCTGGTACGCTCTGTGAGCTGTATGTGCAGTTTTCTAGACGGATGCAACTGATGTCTTCTCCGATTAATGTGTCTCTAATGTCTTTCCCGAGGTTCGGAAATGGTGATGGGGCGGCGTCGGCTTCATCCGACTCTTTGTCTTTTCCCCCGATGAGTCTTCATGCGCCTAATCCCGGGGCCCTAATGGTCTTTTGTTGCTCATATTTTCCGCGGTTTCTGTTAGGGGTTCATTCTCAGTTATTTCTATGCCGAGACTGTCGATGAGATCCTCTAGTGTTTCATGTGTTTCACCTGGTTCGAAGAGGTCACGGGCGGCATGCTCGTTCCAATCCCTTAGGTTGACGGGAGTGGGGAGTTGATTGCCCCATGCGTCGGTCTTGGTCGCCTCCTCATCCCGTACAGAGCTTTGGTCCATGTGATGGGGTAAATGCCTTATATTAATTTGTACCTGACCCACTTCGGTGGTTGCATAATCTTGTTTTCCCCCCAATGCGGCTTCGTCTAGTTTTGTCTAGTTGAAGTTCAGTCTCCGGGTGACATTTGTCTCTAGGCGTCGATCTCGAGGGTCCAGTGGGTGGGGGTAAGGAAGGGAGTTGGGGGAGAAAACATAGGTGGTTTCTGGGGTGGCTAGGTTATGCAAATGGTAACCCTCAGGGCTAAAAGGGGAAATTAGAGTAGGTGGGGGTCGAATGGTCGGTGTGAGGGGAAGATGAGGGAAGGAATTAGCTAACTCGGTGGCAGGGACTCTTGGAGATGCTGGAACGGAATGTTGGCATTCGGGGGTTTGGTGGTTGCAGTCGGGATCGTAGAGGAGGGGCCCACGGGTGGAGTATTGTTTGGTTGTCACTGTCTTCTTTAGGATCTTCTGTCGGTGGGACTTGCCGGCGCAGCGGGTGTATCCCATCCCGTCGGAAGGGACGATCAGGTTGGAGGGTGAGAGGACAGAGTCCCGGCAACACCGAGTCGCGGTGGGAGGCAAAGGAACTGTCCTGGCAACGTGAGTCGCAGTGGGAGGCAAAGGAACTGCCCCGGCAACGTGAGTTGCGGTGGGAGGCAGGGGAACAGTCCCGGCAACGCGAGTCGAGATGGGAGGTAAAGGATAGTTGCGGAAGGATTGGGAGTAACGATGAAAATGCTCTTTCCAAAATGACAATTTATTAATGCTCCTTAGTGACGGTGGTTGCCAGGGTGGGTCACCACTGAAAACAGCTCCATAAATCACCGTGTTATATACCCTCCACTGCAGCTTGGCCTTGTCCAATGGGGAAGACAGGGGCTTCCCATTGGTGCGGGAAAACATGAGAGACAGTGTCCTTCACGCGAGCCAATAGCGAGCGCTGGCGCTTGGTACTGAGGTGGAGTCGTCACGGACGTCTCAGAACAAATGGACTGTGGGCCGGTCCAGGCAGTAGAAAGGGTGGTTGGCGCGGCTGGTGCAAGAGCGGAGAAAAGATAAGAGGGCCGACTGAACAGTGAGGCACATCAATCTAAGCTGCCACTCTCAGAATTGACTGGGCTGCCAATGATGGGGAGATTGGAGTTCGAATCCCAGTTGTGTGTAACGAAAGTGTTTTTTCATAAATCACTTTCCAATGGGCAATTTTTCACGCAAATGCGCATAATACACTTCCTTTAAATGCAATCGTCCTCATTCCAAATAAACTAACCGAATTATTATATATGTGTATAGTCCGAACGGATAGTACAACATGTCGCAGGAAAAATAAGGCTCATAAAATGTGCACTCATTTTGCTTGGATAAATTAATAAAAAACTAATTATAAATCCAATGTCCAATGCCGAGATTCAAACCCCGATCTCATAATCTATGACGACCCAGTACAATACGAGCCTTGCGTACTGCTGAGAATAATTAACCACTAAGCTATGGAAACCAACTTCAACATAAAACAAACTAGTATTGACTATCGGTAATTAACCCTCACAAAACATTACAAATTCTCCACGTAACTAAAGAAACGTAGTACTTGTTGACAAATAGAAAGCCAGCTTTATTGAACGCATTGGGAGCTTTTCGCACAACAAACATGACAGAACTTCTATAAATACAGGAGTCAATATCTAACTGAATGTTTCTATAAAAAATATAACTGGATGACAGCAAATAGAGTAGGATTCTGGTAAGAAGAGACATTCAGAAAATACAAACATGTGTTTATTGTTCAACATTGATAGTATTTGAACATTATTATGAGTGTTATTAAATACATATTGATTTTAACTTTGAAAAATGGCAACTAAATATCAAATGACTTGACGTATACATAGTTTGTAATTTTTATAGTTCGCGAAAAAGTTATTTTCTATCTAAATTGGACTCTATATAGTGTCCCCGTTACTTTGTATACGTGCTCATAAAACAGAGGAAATTAGGCCAAGTGAAAGTTTGTGTTTACCGGACAGAACTCGGTGAATGTGATAATAGCTGTATGTTTGTTTGACTTCCTACTGGAGTTCAGTAATGAAGGTGCCATTACCTTGGTTGTTGTTTTATAAATTAATTGGTTCAAGGTTACGTGCACACAGCTATAAAGGATATCTACAAATACTTTTTAGGTTATAACTTTGGTGTCTGACAGTCAAATAGATTTATTGGCCAGTTTGTGTTTTCATTTAAGAATTTATAAATTAGTTAATTATGTTTTCATATCAAATAAGTTAGGTAATTTTTAAATATGTATGCTAGATAAAGGATCAACACTCTCTTTACTACACAGAAGACAGAAGTTATCATCTTTACCAACGCCATAAGATAAAATAAGTAGGCAATTAGTTGAAACATTATTGTATACCACCTTGAATCTAATAATAGAGAAGGCGCTTAATCTACTAGTGACAACTTATTGATTGGCCACCAAGCCATTTCAAATTTGAAAAAGTTAAAACAAGCATTGACATAAAACCTGTTGTGGAACGTAAAAAATATATTTCGTAGTATAGATAGATCTAACTAATTTGGCGAAATTTAAACAACTATATCAAAGTTAATAATAAACAGTGTTGTTCTTATCAGTGAATCATTCCAGCCATAGTAGTTGTCATGATAAATCAGATCTACATATAAAAAAAATAGTTATTGTTCGAGTGTTTTTTAAATTATTTGGATAGATATATAAATTGATTTAAATATTAAATGTTTATTTAACTAAACCAATATTAAATAATATTGCAACTTTATTCGCAGTACTTGACTAGACATTTTAAATTAGATCATTCATTTGAATGTGACAGGACAGAAATGTTTATTTATTTTGGGAAGCTTGTCAAGCCCACAATTTTTCATGGAGCTATTAGCCTAATGTTTAATTCGTAAGTAATAATATTAGTAAGTTTAAACAAAATATCCAAAGCGATGATCACTAAGATTATTATAATAGCAGCGTGTATCAGTTTGCAGCAAGCTCATATAGAGGACAAAATTCTGGTGCCCAAATCTCTTAACGGTTGTTCCTTGAAACTATGCAACTCCAAACTTACAGGTACTGGTCTTTTGGTGGTTTCGGTGTCTGATTGGAAACCAGAAGAATTACATCATGATGGAAACAAACCAGTTGGAAACGACTCGGCTCATGGAAAGGCAAGAGAATTCCAAAGCACGTATCATAATTTTATCTCTCAATTTATTATGATGCTGAATCAAGAATCTTCTTGGAGTGTGATGATACCAGGACCACAAATAACCAAAAATATATTTTCCGTCGAGGGTATTAACGCTTATCTTATAATTTTGGAAACTTGTGAAGACCAATGCGTCTTGAAAAATTTGGCGAAACATCAAATGACAATGTCTGATGATGAATCATGGAACCCAAGAGCCCGTTTTATTGTTGTGGCTGTAACTGTTGAGAATCATGTTAGGTCATCTGAGATCAGTCTAACCAACGTTTTAGTTCGACCTATTTTAGAACAATTGTGGAGGACACATATTTATGATAGTGTTGTCATTTTATCTGTTACAAAAGATGTGGTCAAAGATATTTTCCCAATCATTCATGAAGAATATTACCCCACAACTTTCGTTGGGGCGTACTCCTGGTTTCCGTACAAATCCAAAGGGAACTGTTCTCGTCACGTGGAAGACATTGTACTATTGAGTTCTTGTATTGAGGATAGAAATGTATATCACTATAACACCACAGAACTATACTCCCCAGAACCGCCGAAAACATTACATGATTGCCCACTAACTGTGACAACGTTCCAGTATGAGCCTTACGTCTCCTCATATAAAATTGACCCAAACACAACACATGGGCTAATCTACGAGGAAGGCTTGGAAATTCGCTTGATACGACTCATCGCTGACTTATTAAGATTCGAAATCGTTTACACTAAACCTCCCCCTGATAATGCTCTATGGGGGAGAAAATATCCTAATGGTACTTATACAGGACTTTTAGGGGTTATGAAATACCAAATGGCTGATATTGTGTTTGCTGCTTGTCCTCTACAATCTACTAGAAATAAAGAAAGACATGAAAGTACCACCTACTACTTCGTTGACGCTTTGGTTTGGTTCGTGCCATGCGCCAGACCCATCCCAAGATGGAGGAGTTTAACTAGAATTTTCAATCCAACCTTATGGTTTTCTGTTGGCCTAAGTTGTATTTTAGGCCCTGGGCTGTTTTGGTTTATTCGCAAATCAATCTGAATATTCGTTGTCGGGTTCTCTTGGTTCTGTCGATGCCTTTGAGATGACATGGGCCACCCTCCTTGAAGTCCCGTACAGCGACAAACTTTACTCAACCGCATATCGAGTCTTCTTCCTTCATTGGCTCTTCTATTGCCTAATAATAAATAATGCTTATCGCTCATTCCTGATCAGCGTTTTAGCCAACCCTGGTAAGCAGCATCAGATAAACACCATCGAAGGTATTTTAGACTCAGGGATCAACGTCGGCTACACATCAAATATAATCAATTTTTTCAAAGATACGAACGATCTGCGATATGTTGAACTCATAAAAAGGCGTATTGATTCCGAAGATTTGTCAAACTACATCTACCGCATGACCCTGAATGAAGATTTTGCTGGCTTATCTAATAAACTACATTTGGAGTATTTGAGATCTTCCAGTGTTATTGATGAAAATGGTGACCCTATGCTTTGCTTGTTCAAGGAGAACTTCAAGAACAATTTCGTGAGTATGGCATCTTACAAAGGTAATCCTATAATGGTTAGATTTAATCAGATAATTGATCGCCTTTTACAAGCGGGGATTATAGATCTTTGGGTGAAGGATTTGTTGACAATATCGAGGTTGAAAGTTTTAAAGCAACATTCTTATTCTACCGGTAGTTCTTATATAATGAGCATGTCCCATTTGCAAGGGGTTTTTTATTTGCTTGCTTTAGGACTCATCCTAGGAGTCATAGCCTTTATATGGGAAATAACGGGCAGACATAGGAGGTAAATTAAATTACTGGACCTGCCATGTGTTTATTTTTAATGGTATTTTTAAATAAATATAGTTTCTAAGTGAATTAGAAATTACAAAGAATAAAAGTTAACGAGAAATAAAAATGCCTTTAAGAAAGTATATTTAAATATGAAATGAAATAAAATACAACTTTAGTTATTTTAAGAAAATTAATAAATATAATACTATTATTAAGTGAAGTTATTTTATTATTATACTTGTTTTTCTTATTTTCACTATATAACTGTACTATACTATGATTTTGGTAGGAAGAACAGTATATGTTGGTTACTAAAGATACTAAATCAATTTTAATATATTCATACATCAAGTCATGTTATCTGTAGCTGTCATGTTTGGTCAATATTATCCCTATAAAATCACACAAATATTATATAGAAATGTTATTAATGTCAGCTGCAATTAGATATGTTTCAATTATCTCTACTCTTCTTCCGACCAATATAATATATATATCAAGACGCGAGGAAGTCCGTCAGTGACAATACTTCCTTTAGTCTATTTACGCTCAAGAAAATGATTGTAATCTCTAAACGCTCATAAATTTTGTATTATGTATCACTTTTACACCTCAAGGACTAGTTAAACTAATTTTAATACTCACTTGTCATCATAGCTATCATAAAATATAAACAAGAGTCACGCGGTTCCTTCATATAAACTGTTTAAAATGTGTATTTATCTTTTTGACTTTAAATAATAAATAAATCTTTGAAGTTCACAACAATGTGCAATTAACATCATTTTTCTACTTATTTAAAAAACATCTATGTGTGGTTGTTTTAGTAATAAAATAAAAGATGCTGTGTACTGGGTGACGTAAGCAATAACATAATCATGTTATTTAAAGTGGCGCTACCTCTTTACATTGGGTCTGGTTATTATTTAGTTCCAGTGCTAAGAGGGCAGTGGGTTGGCAGACTGGGCTGGTTTTATGTGTGTCTGACTGTTCATTGAGTAATTATTGGTGTTAAATTCGTGTTTATGAGTGTTATTATGGAAGAACAAATTCAATAATACTTTCTGATTAGTAGTAATTTTGACTTCAGAGTTGTGTGTTATTTTCAAATAATATTTAAAAAAGAGATACGTGTTTAGTGCATTAGGGCGGACAGGTCGAACGTTGCCAAAAATGTGAATTGGCAAGCCTTGGTGCTGGAAAATAAATGTAATATCTTTCTTCTCGTCACCAGCATCACTCAGGTCGTGACACGCTCTCTTATGGAAGAAATCTTATTTAAATGAGTGATAAGGAAACATTCACTGTATTAGCCTGAACCAGAGGTCGAAGGAAGACTAGATACTAAAACAAAGAAATCTGAAACTATTTTCAAAATGTGATATATCAATATTATCTCGTTTTCCTCCTCCACTTAGTTACTTACTTACTCTATGTCATTAGGAACTCGAATGTTCATTGCGGCTAGTACAAAAGTACACTATCTATATATATCTTGAGCTGGTTATATCCAGTCTCCCTCATTACACCCTATCCCTATCATGAGCTATTTGTATCTAGTCCACCTCATTACACCCTATCCCTATCATGAGCTATTTGTATCTAGTCCACCTAATTACACCCTAACCCTATCATGAGCTAGCTCTATCTAGTCCACCTCATTACATATTATCCCTATCTTGAGCTAGCTCTATACTGTCCACCTCATTACACCCTATCCCTAGTTTGGGCTGGTTATATCCAGTCCACCTCATTACATATTATCCCTATCTTGAGCTGTCTCTATCCGTTCTCCCTCGTGGTTCCTTCCTATCGGGTTTACCATTCAATGCCCTGAACACAGTTCTAGATTCTTCCATTAGCACTGCATGTCCTGCCCTTCGTAATCTTGAAGATTCGATTATCCTAGCAATGTCTTGTGATGGATACAAGAGATCTAATCATTATGTAGCCTCCTATACTCCCCAGTATATTTCTTCCTTTTTTTGACCAAATATCGTACTAAGTTCCTTGTTTTTGAACATCCTTAATTTATTTTCATCATGTAAGGTAATAGACCAAGTTTCACACCCATCGATATCAGGTAAAATAATTGTTTTGTTTGTTCTGAGCCTTACATTCCTTGGCAACAGGCGAAATGTTAACAGCTTATTGACTCCATAATACATCTAATTACCCTTTTCATCCTTACCGCATAGATTTGTAGTATTATCAAACTTTTTTTGTATTTATTCGGTTTTTTCATTCATACAGATCCTCCTATTCCTATCCTAACCTAAAATGTGTTTTAAAACATGTTATTTGATGTGAATATTTTCCGCTGGTTCATTCCTACGCCCTAGATTTTCCGTGGTGACGTTGGGGGACGAAGCGACCAAGTTTCTTGTTAACAACTATATTATGTCTCCATTTTTACAAAAGGAAGATTTTTGGACAATGATGAACTGGGAATCCATTCTAAAATGGTCAAAAACAGTATTTTTAATGCATTTTTTATCCAAATATAATTTAATATTTCAACAATGCTCTGTATTAGAAACTACTATTTACTCTTAATCTCCAGTTAATTAATGTTTAATCAGAAACTATCCACGTGCAATAGTCTTTGTGTAAATTTACAATTTCGAGCCGACTGTATCACAGAGTTGATGGACATGTATGTGATGCACGCTCTTAAGTTCTTTAGTTGTGTTCAATCCCAAATAAATAATTTTGTATTAGATCTAGGTTAGAACCCCGGTCAGTTATAATGACGGTGTTTTTTTCCTAAATGGTTTCTCCCTCCACCTCCGCGCAAATATGAGTACCCTTCCACTAAATTCAACCTTCTTTGTTCCACAAATATAAGCATCATTAAAAACATACATACAAACATACAAAAACAAATATACATACAAAACACATAAATACATACATAAATACATTCATAAATATATACATAAATTCATACATACATACATACATACATACATACATACATACATACATACATACATACATAGTGCCGTTCCCCTACGAGGTAGGAAAGAAACTGTGCATTGGTTTCAACACCATCCACACACCGAATCTTACATGTTCTTGAATTCTTAAAACTCTTAATGTTTCTCTTTTTCACACATTCAACTACAACAATGGTTCTCAAACTTCTTAGTCACGTGGACCCTCTACCCAGGGAAGAGATGAATCGTGGACCCCTTAATGTAAGATAAATACTTAAAAAAATTATAATCATATATTTATAGTATATTACAGCGATAAATTAGTCAAAATATATTTTAATGTATAGATAATTACAATATAAAACAAAATTAAATAAATGTATTTATTATAATGTGTTCATCTTAAGACATAATTTTAATTAATGAATGTAAAAAAGAACTACATTAAAAATTAAAAAAGTATTATGTATTATATTTGTTTATTTATATTTATTGATAATTTATGTGAAGAATAGAACTGCTTTTGTGACTTCAAAATATCATTGACATCTGTATCAATTTTATTAACCATCTTCTTAAACCTCATTCCACACTAGGGGTCGATCTTATGACTACCCTATTAATATTGATATTGGGATGTTAAAGTTATCTACTAGATAAATGTTATAAGCCACTTTAAGGTTTATGCGTCTTATGAACTGAATTTATCTGCCAGATAGCTATATTTAAGCGATAAATTAGTCAAAATATATTTTAATGTATAGATAATTACAATATAAAACAAAATTAAATAAATGTATTTATTATAATGTGTTCATCTTAAGACATAATTTTAATTAATGAATGTAAAAAAGAACTACATTAAAAATTAAAAAAGTATTATGTATTATATTTGTTTATTTATATTTATTGATAATTTATGTGAAGAATAGAACTGCTTTTGTGACTTCAAAATATCATTGACATCTGTATCAATTTTATTAACCATCTTCTTAAACCTCATTCCACACTAGGGGTCGATCTTATGACTACCCTATTAATATTGATATTGGGATGTTAAAGTTATCTACTAGATAAATGTTATAAGCCACTTTAAGGTTTATGCGTCTTATGAACTGAATTTATCTGCCAGATAGCTATATTTTGGATAAATATATTTTTATTCAGAACACGCAAGGTTGGTACTGTTTTTACTGGTGCGCGCATGCGTATAAGTCCTCCTGATAGCGCTACTACCTAGCGAGTGGTGAGAACGCTCATCATTTGTTAAATAATGGCTTCTAAGCAAGTGTGAGGAAACAGATGGCGTCACGTGGGCGCAGAAACTAAGTTGTCTTGCAAGTACTAATTTCAGTGTCTGCCAAAATGTGGGCAATAGTTGGGTACAACGTTTACAAAATTTCATTTATTGTATTCAGATTTTGATAAATTGTTCCTATGTAGATATAACGCTACAAATATCTTGTCAGTTTATATAAAAGTGTGAATTAAATGTTCTTACTTTATAAAGTTGTAGCCTGGGCTTGTGCTTACTAAACCCGTGAACCAAGATTTTAACCTAAAAACAGATTCTGATAGGCGAAACCTCATTTAAAACAACGCGTCACTATAAAACAACGTTTATAACTTCGAGATAAAAGTTATCAGGTACTTAAACCTCTTGATAATAATGTGATTGATAAATACATTTTAAGACGATTTAATTTAAAATTTGTTCATATCATAAATGGCTTGCTCGCACAAATAAGTTGTTGGAAACGCATCAAATGTTTCAGTGCTTATTCTGAATGTGTTTTGTGCTAGCTGGCGAGCAAACTAATTTAAAATGTAATTTCCAAAATCTCCACTCAAATATTTGAGCGCAAGGGGCGTTGCCAACCCCTCCAATTATCAGCCTCACTTTCTCGCCAGGGTTTGATATAGGAAGGAATCTCTATTGTGTTTAGCAGATAGCAATTTACACATTAATATTACACTTTATAATATCTAAAATGTATATAAACATATATCATGGATTCCCCGGACGATACCGTGGACCCCTTGTATGAGCCTTGGGGGTCCGCAGACCCCACTTTAAGAATCATTATACGACAACATTTATCCACGTCTCGCATGTCCCACCTCTTCCTTTTTATCCACACACTCTACGTTCATACATAGGCTTCTGTGAAGCAGTGGGTCTGGAACGGCTTCAACTCAACCTCATGGAGACAAATGAAGAGCTACTTGGATAAAGAAGTAGCAGCTCTGTTCCAGAAAACTGAGATTAACGGCTGAAGGGGGGTTATGATCACATGACACTCTCTATCCACGTAAGTTGGCGGTGGCCGCTCATTAAGCATGTCTTGATTGCGGGTTAACGCCATTTAATTATTTATTTAGTTCTAATAATTAATTACAAGATCCATTCTCACGTTTTCACGCGGCAAGAGGTGTGTTCTATATCTGTCACTTTTAACAGATGATGACAAATTGGCTAACAAAAACAATGCGTTTTGTCAACAAAGACCAACTCTAGTGTCAGGAGCTATAATATATGGATCGTATGACAAACCTGTAGAGAAATATATAATTATTTCAGGTAAACACCGTAATTGTGTTAGGAACCCTTTGGACTCATAATTAACTCAATAATTACAACTCCGTGTCAAAGCTAAACAATAAGAATAATAATAAATATCTTGATACTAACCACATACACTCGAATTTAGGCAGGTTCAACCACTTTTTATTTAATTATATTGTAGTGGTCAGTGTACCTTACTATGACCTTAGGCAGTTCGGGGTTCGATTCCTGGCTGGTAACATGGGTAATTTTCCCGAAATGGGAATTACCCCAAAGGTCACCAGGTTTTGATTAATTAGTCTTGAATTAGGTGTAAGTGTTTCAACAGGTCCCACACACTCATACCCACCACCATCATCATCATCATCATCATCCTACCTCATCTCATTGGGACAAAGAAAGGATGTACGATTTTTATTTACCAGCCAGTCTTACTACCTGTTCAGGTTATAATTGTATTTGATAATTACTATAATGGGGTAGAGATGAGGAAGGAAGAATTTTAAAGGTAATTTACCCGGAGTATGAAACCATTTATACAAAACCACCGTCAATAGACCCGACCTGGATTCCAACCCCTATCTCCCCGTATTCAGCAGAGCAGTCTAACACGATGGGGTTAGCTCAGAAACTATTCAGTCAGTGACGCAAGTGACGATAATTAACACTCAGAGTATTAATAAACAAAGAAGTAAGAAAGAGAAATCCACTTCGGTGTCCGCGTGGTCTAACGCGCTATTCTCGCAGTAGATTATATTGTTGATGAAGGAAAAATTAAGGTTCTAAATCTCGGTTAGGTTTATTTAGGGTGGTGTATTAATCACAGCTTGTGAATGTGGGGAATGCCAGGCCTCCACCGTGGTTCGGATCCCACGTAAAACTGTAGGTCTTCCAGTCCATCTCACAATCACCCTACCATAACACATTAGCGTAAGTGCATATTATCCGAACGGGTAGTAAGACGCGGTGCTGCTAATAATAATAATAATAATAATATTTATGATGTTTTTCCCAAAAGGATTTCCACACACCCTCCAACCAAATGCGTGTACACTCCCTATAAATATAACCTACCTAATCCCTAACACATTAGTATACCCGAACAGATTGTTAGATATGGGGTTAAAAATAATAGAATTGTGTTAGTTAGTCCACTGTTCCATTTATCCCAAAACAGTATTGTCCACTCTTCTGAGTTTAATATGTATACAATTAATGTTCTCTTTAGGACTTACGATTTGTTAAATGGGTACCAAAGATAAGTTTGTGAGTTGTGCATAGATCTCTATCTTCATTACTCCAAGTTCCACCTCATCGCTTTGGTCGAATTCGCCAAATACAAAGTTTCATCAGAACATAACATGTATCATTTATTCAACAACAACAAATAGGGGTGAAGGGGTAGAAACAGTGCAACCACTGATATCCATCGGGAACGGAACCTTTTCGTCGGACATGGACCGAAGTCCACGAGTGACTTTCCGGGTACCAGGGCAGCTGAAAAAAACCAGTACCAGCCCTTCCATGCCAGGCTGCCTTGGGTTACTTAAGGAAACCCCCGTCCATTGGGACCGGATTGAGGGAGTAGTTGTCTCCTCCTTGTGATCGCCCATCACGAGGAAGTCAGAAGATTAGCCTCCAAACAGCCGTCTCCTCAACCTTTGTTCTCATAAATCTCAATACTTTCTGTGTCCCACACCATCTTAGCTGTCGCACCCTCAGCACATTTGAGACCGACTGCCCGGAGTTGACCAGTGGGGAGATCGTGAATGTGCCCTGACCTATCCCCGCTACACGGGTTTACACTACCAACCACTTAGTGCATGTCGAGGAGCCTTGCTCCTCACACAGAGATGACCTTGTTGGGGTCTTAGCTATACCGGACCCCAATGTCCGTCCGTCACATTGCCCAGGGGCCGCCCCATGGAGGCGCCCCGACTGGGTTTTTAGAGATCTGTCATTACCGGAAGGTGGCAAAGACAGCCTAGTGCTTTTTTATATTAAACGTGCGTGGGCCCAGATCGTATCCCGGCCACCGTACGTCGGGACGGTGCCTAACTCCTGAGCACCCCACCTACCAGAGACAGGCGTCCCGGGTACCTTCCGGAGTAAATCTGTATTATATCTGTTGACCAAAAAAGAGCAAAGGACAGCTTTTTTTTTCTCGGTATCTTAGAGGTAGGGAAAGTATTGTGATCGTCAAAAAAATCTAACTTGAAAATTTTATTAATGTTGACGTTTCATTACCCCCTAATCCAAAAAAGTAGTTTTTAATTTCCTTTGTCAGTCTGTCTATACCTCGGACTTGTCTCTAAACCGTTTTAATGATCAGGCCAAAACCTGGTACCTAGGGTTTTAATAGGGCTGCCCCGAGGGGCTTTTTGAATTTGATATCGAACCCTAAAATTAAGGGTAGTTTACTGAAGGGCAAAAAGAGAAAAAGTTGATCCTCTCAAAATGTATATTTTAATATTTCGGCAAAATGACTCTAAGGGCTCCGGTCTGATGCGTAAATTCTCATTTTTACTTTCCCGCTATCTTACAAGTAGAGAACGTATAGTGATCGTCAAAAAAATTTAACTCAAGAATTTGATGAATCTTGACGTTTCATGATCCCCCTCCCCCCGCTCCCCCTGAATCCAAAAAAGTTGTTTTGACTGTCAGTCTGTCTGTACCTCCAACTAGAGCCTAAACTATTTTACCCATCAGGCTAAACTTTGTATATAGGGTTTTCATAAGGTTGCCCCGAGGGATTTTTTGAATTGGATATTTATCCCTAAAATTGAGTCTAGTTTACTGAACGGTAAAAAGAGAAAAAGTGGATTTTCTTAAAATTGACTAAAGATTTTGATTAAAATTCGTATCTATTTGTTGATTAAGTCTATAAATAAACTGGATATTTTCATTTTACCATGAAAATGAATTCTAGAGCGCTTTACATAAGCAGAAACTTCCATATCTCTGCAACTATTTGAGATATGAAATAACTTATCATTGCAAAATTGTACTACAGTAAAAAATAAAAAACTTTTAGTGAAATATATCTTTATAAATCCAACAATTTCTGAGTGGCTAATATATTAATACAATTTTGTGAGCTTTAGTTGTAAAGAGATACTACTTAAGTTTTAACGCAATAATTCTCTAATCTCATAGAGTAGTTAAATATAAGTCTCTCAAAAAGTGTATGTTATTTTTCCATTAACCTCTTAGGGGAAATGTTTGTACAACCATAATCTATCTCTTTCATTTTAGACTCAATTGTCAATAAATACATTATTTATTGGTCAAAAATGAGAAATATAGTAGCAATGTGATAACCTGAAGATGTGCGACACCTAGTAAAATGTTAACATTTAACCGGAAATCGAAATTTTAGTACGAAGTATCGCCCCTTTTGTACCCAATATGGTTCTTTTTTTATTGGTCTAAACATTCAAGTGAGACATTAAATACTTAAAAATAGAGTTATAAAATTTAAAACCACGACTCATAAAAGTTTTACGTAATTAAAGTGAAATTTATGCTTGAGTTAGCGGTATATACTATTTCGTTTTACATATATTACAAGTTTTGAGTAAATATATCAATATTCAAACAATAGAGCCAGAATGTTAATGTGGAATCCCGTACCATTTATTTACCCTATCGTGTCAAGTGAACTCTCTTTATGTAGGTATTTCCGAGCTCTTCCTTTTACCTGGGGGAGTTTTATATAAAAATTGATATTTCTTAGAGTTATTTTGATTGTCTGTAAGAAGTCTCTGGCAATTTAGTAGTATTGAAGTGAGAGACATGTTTTAAATTTTCTATTTTTTATTTGATGGGATAATATGATATTTTTTATTTAAGTAAGTCTGGGACATTCCTTTTACCATATATGTTGACTATAGAAGAGCTAGGGACAGCTATATTTTTTATCTGATCGTGTCATGTAAACACTCTTTGAGTAGGTAATTTCGAGCTCTGAATTTTACCAAGGGGATTTTTCTATTTGAAAAATCAATATTTTTAGAGTTATTTGTTTGTTGTTAGGTGTCTTTGACAATTTCGTGATATTGAGTTGACAGATACACCATTTAACCCATTTAGTGCCACAGCTATTCCAGGATTCGCGCACAAAGAATGTCGTATCTACTTTTTCATTTTTGTGTCAAGAAAATTCGCCAAACCTTTATTTATGAATTGGTTATTTTGATTTTTCTATCATTTTAATTTGTATGTACTGTTTTTTAATATTAATGGATTAATACAATTTAGTTAGAATTATTTAATTTCTAAATTTTAAATTGAATTATAATTTTTTAATTTCTATTGTTTTTCAAACTAATGCTAAATAATATATTTTTTTATTTCATTATTATTTAGTTATCTTGAATGTAGTTATATACAAGAAAATAAAGTGTTGAATATAAATGATCAATGCAGAAACAGATATTCGGTTGCATCTGTCCCAAATTCAACTTGATATAGCCACATTATGAAAGAAAAATGTCATATCCATCTCATCAGAATCTAAGTTCGTTCTTTTTAGATGCCAAGTGACATTTTTATGGTTTGCGACTATTTTTTTTAAAAAAAATACTATCTCAATATGAGTAATATATTGTGTATTTACAATACCTGCTTTGAATTCATTCTCAAATGCGTTGATGTACTTTATGTATATATTAAATTTTGTTTGTGCAGTTAAATAAGTAACTTACTCTATTTCTCCGAAATTAGTGGAGAAAATAACATTTCGAATCAAATAAAATTTGATGTTCAAATTAACAGTTTAAAATGCTTAAAAAATACCTTCCCTCACCAATACTGGATCACTATGGTTCAGGAACCATGTAGGTGCTAGGTGAAAATACTGTCACCCTTATGCCAAAGTATAAGCATATGCAAAATTGATATTTTGGAAAACGATCCTTAAAATTAATATTTTCAATGTGAATGATTAAGTTTGGATAAAAAATTTAAGCTTTTTATAATCCTAAAAATAATTCTTGCATTTGATTTATAACCAAATATCGAACGTCCATCTTAGACTCTGCCTTAAACTATGAGTGAAGAATGACACGGGACGATTCCTGGATAGCTCAGTGGTAAGAGTAGTGGCGTACTAAGCCGAAGGTCCCGGGTTCGATTCACGTGTCCAGGTGTCATTTTTCAATTTTCAGAATCGAATAAGAACTTGAAAAATTATGTGAGGTTAAATTAAGACAAAAATGCACATACATGTCTTTGGCATAAGGTCGACGATTGTGCTCCGTGATAAATTTCTCTCCTGAAAAATGCTACGCGACTCAATAAGTTTGGGAACCGCTGCCTTTGAGAGTTGAAATTTTGGGTGGACGCTATAGAGCGTGACATATTTATGAGAAAAATACAAAATTGGAAAAATTTAAGATGGTGGACTCAACTTACAAATATAGTCCCAAAGAGCTAAAATATAGCGTGGACGCTATGGGGCATGCCATCTTTATGAAAAAGAAATCCTAAATTTGAAAAATTCAAGATGGTTGACAAAGCGTACAAATTATGTTCTAAGAGAGTGGAAAATGGGTATGTATGGAATTTAACATACCATATAAATGAGAAAAACCCAAATTGGTGGGTTCAATATAAATCTGACTTGTATTTTTCATACATCCCGATAACATGGCAGTGGACACATCGTGTTACCAATAGTCATAAAAAATCTAAAATTATATCAAAGCAACAGGAAGCAGAACTCACGTGATATCCAAATATTCACCTGTTGTAGATAGGCCTTAACACTAGTAAATATCTAGATTATGAATTGTACACGTGACTGATTGGCCACAGTAAAATGGTCTAAAACAATCACAAATATATTAGTGCCATAAAAGTAAGAATAATATACTTTCGTCCACAATAATGATCTTGTTGACTAAATGTCCGGCTCATCTAGTCTAGTTTCCTGATGATGGGGAGGTCGGGAATTGAATCATAGCTGTGTGAACTGGGCTTAGTTTCTAAATGATTTCTCACCTCGAAATAACTATCGACTTTCCTCTCAAGCCTAGCTTCCTTATAACTGACCCTAGTAGCGTAATTAAGAATGTGTGTGACACGAATGGGTAGTAAGACTAGCTG
This sequence comes from Timema monikensis, assembly GCA_902151445.1. Lineage (NCBI taxonomy): Eukaryota > Metazoa > Arthropoda > Insecta > Phasmatodea > Timematidae > Timema > Timema monikensis. The sequence continues at coordinate 41,788 of CABFVZ010002765.1, forward strand.
AAACAGTGCAACTTGGCTGGGGTTGAACTCGAACCTCCCAGAAAAATGGACTAGATGACCTTGATATTTAGCCTGCGTGCATACAGACACGGATAGTACGGGAATATTTATTCTCCTATATAACACAATGTTGGTCTCCTATATAACACCATGGTTCCCCTGGTAAAAAACATTTCCCCCACCACCCACTCTGTCCCATTACTTTAAAGGGCTAAAATGTTTATCAACCAATTACCGAAATACGTCCATATTTATTTAAAAAGGGCAATCAAAAGAGTTTGGGGTTGAAAAATGTTGGTCGGAATACGCATTTTTCGATTACAATGTTCAAACGCCAGGGATTTTCCCTCATACCCATCCCTCCAGACTGAACTGCATTTGAAAGTCGGAAAGAACCAGTTAAATAGAGTTAACCCAAATATGAGAAGTTGGAATGTGTCCCATACAACGCCAAAAAGGATTTTGAATAGTTTTTAACACATTGAGTTAAAAATAAATCATTGATAATTTATCATAATATTTTTATAGTCTAATACAGTTTTACAATGGTTATCAGTAACTTACTCATAAATAATTTTTCCTACTATAATATCAAGTATTCAGTTCTATCGAGTAAAACACTCGCCACATACTAATTTTAATTAATTTATTTCATATTATAACGGACTTTGAAGAGCTTAGAATTTTCAAAGATAAGTCTTCAGTAAGTTACTCTTAAATTAATTCGTACCTGACCCACTTCGGTGGCTGCATAATCTAAGCTGTCAATCATCCCGGTTGTGTAAAACGTAGGTGTTTTTACTTTAATCACTTTCCAGTAGGCTATATTTTCCCGCAAATGCGTATACACTTCCTTTAGATGTAATCGTCCTCATCCCAAAAAAACTAACCGAATTAGTACATGTGTGTATAGTCCGAATGGTGACCTGGTGGTTTAGGGGTAAGGTGTCAGACTTCTATGCTGGGGTCCAGGGTTTAATCCTCGGTCCTGGCACAGATTTATCTGATTACCAAACCCTTCCTTCACCTCTGACAAGACATATTGTGAATGTGGGGAATGCCAGGCCTCCACCGTGGTTCGGATTCCACGTTAAACTGCAGGTCCTTCATTTCATCTCACAATCACCCTACCATTACACATTAGCGTAAGTGCGTATAACCCGAACGGGTAGTAAGACGCGGTGCTAATAATAATAATATAGTCCGAACGGATAGTACAACATGGCGATGCTAAAATAAGGTTCATAAAATGTGCACTCATATTTTCTTGGATAAATTAATAAAAAACTAAATAATAAATCCAATGTCCCTTGTGGAGATTCGAACCCCGATCTCATTATCTATGACGTCCAATTACAATACAAGCCTAATGTACTGCTGAGAGTAATTGGCCACTTAACTATGGAAACCAACATCAAGATAAAACCAAACTAGTATTTATTATAAGTAATTAACCCTCACAAAACATTACAAATTCTCCACGTTACTAAAAACACGTGATACCTGTTGACAAATAGAAAGTCAGCTTTATTGAACGCATTGTGAGCTCTCCGCGTACGAAACATGACAGAACTCCTGTATATATAGGAACCAGTATTCAACTGAATGTTTCTGAATTAAATATAACTGGGTGACAGAAAATATAAGAGGATTCTGGTAGGAAAAGACTTTCAGAAAATACAAACTTGTATTTATTTGTTCAACATTGATAGTATTTAAACATTATTATGAGTGTTATTTAATACCCATTGATTTTAACTTTGAAAAATGACAACTAAATATCAAATGACTTGACTTATACCTAGTTTGTAATTTGTATAGTTTGCGTATTCAAAGTTATTTTCTGTCTAAATTGGACTCTATATTGTGTCTCCGTTATTTTGGATACGTGCTCATAAAACTGAGGAAATTAGGCCAAGTGGAAGTGGACAGAACTCGATAAATGTTACAGTAACTTTCTGTTTGACTTTCTGCTGAGGTTCAATAATGAAGGTGTCATTACCTTGGATGTTTATTTATAAATTAATTGGTTCAAGGTCACACCTACGCAGTTATTAAGGGTATTTACAAATACATTTTAGAATAAAATGTTGATGCCTGGCACTCAAAAAAATTCCAATGTCGAACTTTAATATTTGCTGTTCTAGTGTATTTAATTTATTTGGATATATATATGAATTGGTTTGAATATGAAATGTTTATTTAACTAATCCAATATTAAATATAATGCAACTCTATTCACGGTACTTGACCAGATATTTTGAATTAGATCATTAATTTGATTGTTATTAGAAAGAAAAGTTATTTGGGGAAGCTTGTCAAGCTTACCATCTTTCACGGAGCTATTAGCCTAATGTTTAATTCGTAAGTAATAATAATAGTAAGTTTATACAATTTATCGAAATATTCAATGCAATGATCGCTAAGTTTATTATAATAGCAGCGTGTATCAGTTTGCAGCAAGCTCATATTGAGGACAAAATTCTGGTGCCCAAATCTCTCAACGGTTGTTCCTTGAAACTATGCAAATCCAAACTTACAGGTACAGGACTTTTGGTGGTTTCCGTGTCTGATCGGAAACCAGAAGAATTACATCATGATGTTAACAAACCAGTTGGAAACGACTTGGCTCATGGAAAGGCAAGAAAATTCCATAGCACGTATCATAATTTAATTTCTCAATTTATGATTATGCTGAATCAAGAATCTTCTTGGAGTGTGATGATACCAGGACCACAAATAACCAAAAATATATTTTCCGTCGAGGGGATTAACGCTTATCTAATAATTTTGGAAGTTTGCGAAGACCAGTGCGTTTTGGAAAATTTGGTGAAACATCTGAATACACTGTCTGATGATGAATCATGGAACCCAAGAGCCCGTTTTATTGTTGTGGCTGTAACTGTTGAGAATCATGTTAGGTCATCTGAGATCAGTCTAACCAACGTTTTAGTTCGACCTATTTTAGAACAATTGTGGCGGATACATATTTATGATAGTGTTGTCATTTTATCTGTTACAAAAGATGGGGTCAAAGATATGTTCCCAATCAATCATGAAGAATATTACCCCAAAACGTTCGTTGGGGCGTACTCCTGGTTTCCGTACAAGTATAAAGGGAACTGCTCTCGTAACGTGGAAGACATTGTACTATTGAATTCTTGTATTGAGGATAGAAATGTTTATCACTATATCACCACAGAACTATACTCCCCAGAACCACCGAAAACATTACATGATTGTCCATTAACTGTGACAACGTTCCAGTATGAGCCTTACGTCTCCTCATATAAAATTGACCCAAACACAACACATGGGCTAATCTACGAGGAAGGACTTGGAAATTCGCTTGATACGACTCATCGCTGACTTATTAAAATTCGAAATCGTTTACACTAAACCTCCCCCTGATAATGCTCTATGGGGGAGAAAATATCCAAATGGTACTTATACAGGACTTTTAGGGGTTATGAAATACCAAAAGGCTGATATTGTGTTTGCTGCTTGTTCTCTACAATCCTCTAGGAATAAAGAAATGTATGAAAGTACCACCTACTACTTCGTTGACGCTTTGATCTGGTTCGTGCCATGCGCCAGACCCATCCCAAGATGGAGGAGTTTGTCAAGAATTTTCAATCCAAACTTATGGTTGTCTGTTGGCCTAAAGTTGTATTTTAGGCCCTGGGCTGTTTTGGTTTTTCGCAAATCTATCTGAATCCTCGTCGTCGGGGTCTCTTCGCTCAGTCGACGCTTTTGAAATTACATGGGCCACCCTCCTTGAAGTTCCGCTCAGCAACAAACTTTACTCAACTGCATATAGCATTTTTCTCCTACATTGGCTCTTCTATTGCCTCATAATAAATAATGCTTATCGCTCATTCCTGATCAGCGTTTTAGCCAACCCTGGTAAGCAGCATCAGATAAACACCCTCGAAGGTATTTTAGAATCAGGGATCAGCTTTGGCTACCCATCAAATCTAATCAATTTTTTCAAAGACATGAACGACTGGCGACATGTCGAACTCATAAAGAGGCGTATTGATTCCGATGACTTGTCTAACTACATCTACCGCATGACCCTGAATGAAGACTTTGCGGGCATAACTAATAAACTACACTTAAATTATTTGAGATCTTTCAAGGTTATTGATGAAAACGGTGACCCTATGCTCTGCTTGTTCAATGAGAACTTCAAGAACAATTTCTTGGGTATGGCATTTTACAAAGGGAATGCTATAATGGTTCGATTTAATCAAATAATTAATCGCGTATTACAAACTGGGATTATAGATATGTGGGAGAAGGATTTGTTGACAATGTCAAGGTTGAAAGTTTTAAAGCAACATTCTTACTCTACCGGGAGTTCTTATATAATGAGCATGTCCCATTTGCAAGGGGCTTTCTATTTGCTTGCTTTAGGACTCATCCTAGCAGTCATAGCTTTTATATGGGAAATAACGGGCAGATATAGAAGGTAAATTAAATTGCTGGACCTGCCATGCAGTTATTATTCATGGTATTGCTACTTTCTTGCTATATTACAGGTGTATAAAGTATTGTGATCCACAAAAAACTAACTCAAAATTTTGATAAATTTCGAGGTTTCATGACCCCCCGAATCCGAAAAAGTTGTTTTTGAACGTCTGTCTGTAACTTCAACTAGAGCCTAAACTATTTTACCGATCAGGATAAAACTTGGTATCTAAGATTTTCATAGGGTTGGCCCGAGGTTTTATTTTAAATATAAGATCCAACCTAAAAATTAAGGGTAGCTTACTTAAGGGCAAAAAGAGAAAAAGTCGATTTTCTCAAAATCGGTTCGAACGATTTTGATTAAATTTCCTTTCTAAACATTTCTAAATATTCTAAACAAAATGGCTACTTTCAATATTTCGGTAAAATGACTTTAAGGGCTCCGGGCTGATGCGTAGATTATCTGTATTTATAGTATCTTTTAAATAATTGAGATATGAAATTACCTATAGTTACAAATATGCTTTATAATACACTTTATAAATAAATTAAGATTAAAAGTAGTTTAATAAAGGGCGATAATAAAATAAATCGATTTTCTCAAAATTAGCTCTAACCTTGTTGATTAAAATTCATTTCTAGGTGTTGATTAATATTATAAATAAACTATCTATTTTCATTTTACCATGAACATGAATTTAGTGTGCTTTGCAGAAGCAGAAACTTCCGTATCTCCGCAACTATTTGAGATACTAAATAACTTATCATTGCAAAATTGTAGTACTATTAGAAATAAAAAAAAACTTTTATATGAAATATATTTTTATAAATCCAACGGTTTCTGAGATATTGGCTATATATTATTAATACAATTGTGTGAGCTTTAGTTGTAAAGATATACTACTTAAGTTTTAACACAATAATTCTCCAATGCCATAGAGTAATTAAATATAAGTAAGTCTCTAAGAGTTTATGTTGTTTTTCTTTACATCCCTTAGGAGAAATGTTTGTACAACAATGATATATCTCTATTTTAGACTCATTAGTCAATATTTACATTTATTATCGGTCAAAATTTATAAATGAGGAATTCAATAGCAATGCGATGACATGAAGATTTGCAACACCTAATAAAATGTCGAAAATTTTAACCGGAAATTTAAATTCTAATACGAAGTGTTGACCCTTGTAGACCCAAGATTGATCTTTTTTATCAGCCCAAACATACAAATGATGACATTAATTCTTTAAAAATAAAATTTTAAACCAGGACTCAAAAAATATTTTACATAAATATAGTGCAATTTATGCTTGAGTTTGCTAGTGTATATTATTTAGTTTCACATATATAAAGAGTTTTGAGTAAATATCTTCATTTTCAAACAATAGAGCGAGAAAGTCCGTGCGGAGTTCTGTACCATTTATATAAAAAATATAGTAGCTATGTTGATTAGAAATAACAAAGAGTAAAAGTTAACTAGAAATAAAAATGCCTTTAAGAAGGTATACATAAATATAGTATAACTCTAAAATATAATCTGTGTTATTTTAAGAAAATTGACAAATATAATACTATATTTATGTGAAGTACATTTTATCAGTATACTTGTTTGTTTTTTTGTTTGTTTTTTATTTTACTATATAACTTTAATATGATTTTAGTAGGAAGAACAGTAGAAGTGGGTTACTAAAGATACCAAAACCATTTTAATATATTCATACATCAAATCATGTTATCTGCAGCGGTCACATTTGCTAGATATTATCAATACCTATAAAATAACACAGATAGTATAAAGAAATGTTGTCAATGTTGGCCGCAATTAAATGTGGTTCAATTTTCTCTACTGTTATTCCAACCAAGATCTACGTATTTATATAAAGACGTAAAGAAGTCCTTCAGCGACAATACTTCCACTAGTCTATTTACGCTCAAGAAAATGGTTGTAACCTCTAAACGCTCATGCATTTTGTATTATTTATCACTTTTACACCTCAAGGACTAGTTAAAATACTTTTAATACTTACTTGTCATCATAGCTATAATAAAATATTAATAAGAACCCAACTGTTTCTTCGTATAAAATGTTTGCAATGTCTATTTATCTTTTACCAAACTTTCATTTTCACGGGAGTGTCAGACCATAACGTTGTAAGACAATAGGCGAGTTTTCTAGATTGTCTTGGATACGTCTTGGTATCGAGTGTTTTTGACTAAGTGGTTATGACCAAGGGTGAAGTGCAAAAACAATTCTGAGATATTTTTCTCAAATAAAAATGGTGGTTTGGGTTGGAGTAGATCTAATAGTTGGTAGGGGAGTTTATGTAATCCTACTAAATGTACTGCAAATCGACGGAAAATGAGCTTTTTAATTATTTTTTTCTTAATTAGATTAGTACTTATTTTGACTAATTCTAATATTATATATGTCAAATTAGACATACCTGTCCAAAAATAACCTCAAGATAATATGAGGTACGTTTGTCATATTAAATAGGCCTAGATCATATTATAGTACTCTCATTATTTTGTCCATAACCAAACGGGTTTTAAGTACCTACTTACTGTCACGTATTTCTAGCAAGTAATAAATGCTGTCCATTTTAATTCGCAGAAACTTAAAATCCATACTCGTTTAGATCTAACATAAAAAGTGATGTTTTTTTTTAAATTGGCACACAAATACTCCGCTCATTGGTCGTAACCATACTCTTTAGTCTGGTCAATAAAATCGTTACCAAACATAGCTCTGGTATCGTCTTGGTCATAAACATTTCGTGAACCTCGATACTAGGTCAACCATGAAAACTCACCTTATTAGAGATTAAAACGTAAGGAAGACCAACGTCTAATATATACTGGTCGGGCCAATGTAAAGAGAATACAAGGTAGTGCCGGATGAATAAATGTCCCTGATTGGCCTACCGTGTGACGTCACTGAATACACATGCCAGCATATTACACACAAGAAGCTATAATGATAGAATCAGGTCACATTTTTTAACTTTAAATAATAAATAAATCTTTGAAGTTCACAACAATGTGCAATTAACATCATTTTTCTACTTATTTAAAAAACATCTATGTGTGGTTGTTTTAGTAATAAAATAAAAGATGCTGTGTACTGGGTGACGTAAGCAATAACATAATCATGTTATTTAAAGTGGCGCTACCTCTTTACATTGGGTCTGGTTATTATTTAGTTCCAGTGCTAAGAGGGCAGTGGGTTGGCAGACTGGGCTGGTTTTATGTGTGTCTGACTGTTCATTGAGTAATTATTGGTGTTAAATTCGTGTTTATGAGTGTTATTATGGAAGAACAAATTCAATAATACTTTCTGATTAGTAGTAATTTTGACTTCAGAGTTGTGTGTTATTTTCAAATAATATTTAAAAAAGAGATACGTGTTTAGTGCATTAGGGCGGACAGGTCGAACGTTGCCAAAAATGTGAATTGGCAAGCCTTGGTGCTGGAAAATAAATGTAATATCTTTCTTCTCGTCACCAGCATCACTCAGGTCGTGACACGCTCTCTTATGGAAGAAATCTTATTTAACTTTAAATAATAAATAAATCTTTGAAGTTCACAACAATGTGCAATTAACATCATTTTTCTACTTATTTAAAAAACATCTATGTGTGGTTGTTTTAGTAATAAAATAAAAGATGCTGTGTACTGGGTGACGTAAGCAATAACATAATCATGTTATTTAAAGTGGCGCTACCTCTTTACATTGGGTCTGGTTATTATTTAGTTCCAGTGCTAAGAGGGCAGTGGGTTGGCAGACTGGGCTGGTTTTATGTGTGTCTGACTGTTCATTGAGTAATTATTGGTGTTAAATTCGTGTTTATGAGTGTTATTATGGAAGAACAAATTCAATAATACTTTCTGATTAGTAGTAATTTTGACTTCAGAGTTGTGTGTTATTTTCAAATAATATTTAAAAAAGAGATACGTGTTTAGTGCATTAGGGCGGACAGGTCGAACGTTGCCAAAAATGTGAATTGGCAAGCCTTGGTGCTGGAAAATAAATGTAATATCTTTCTTCTCGTCACCAGCATCACTCAGGTCGTGACACGCTCTCTTATGGAAGAAATCTTATTTTATGAGTGATAAGGAAACATTCACTGTATTAGCCTGAACAAGAGGTCGAAGGAAGACTAGATACTAATAACAAAGAAATCTGAAACTATTTTCAAAATGTGATATATCAATATTATCTCGTTTTCCTCCTCCACTTAGTTACTTACTTACTCAATGTCATTTGGAACTCGAATGTTCATTGCACCTCTTACAAAAGTAAGCCATCTATCTATATCTTGAGCTGGTTATATCCAGTCTCCCTCATTACACCCTATCCCTATCATGAGCTAGCTCTATCTAGTCCACCTCATTACACTCTATCCCTATCATGAGCTAGCTCTATCTAGTCCACCTCATTACACTCTATCCCTATCATGAGCTAGTTGTATCTAGTCCACCTCATTACACTCTATCCCTATCATGAGCTAGCTCTATCTAGTTCACCTCATTACACTCTATCCCTATCATGAGCTAGTTGTTACTAGTCCACCTCATTACACCCTAACCCTATCTTGGGCTGGTTATATCCAGTCCGCTTCATTACATATTATTTCAATCTTGAGCTAGCTCTATCTAGTCCACCTCATTACTCTCTATCCCTATCATGAGCTAGCTCTATCTAGTCCACCTCATTACACGCTATCCCTATCATGAGCTAGTTGTATCTAGTCCACCTCATTACACCCTATCCCTATCTTGGGCTGGTTATATCCAGTCGACCTCATTACATATTATCCCTATCTTGAGCTGTCTCTATCCGTTCTCCCTCATGGTTCCTTCCTATCGGGTTTATCAGTCAATGCCCTGAACACAGTTCTAGATTCTTCCATTAGCACTGCATGTCCTGCCCATTATAATCTGCAAGATTCGATTATCCAAGCAATGACTTGTGATGAATACAAGAGATCTAATCATTATGTAACTTCCTACACTCCCCAGTATCTCCATCCCTTTTTTGACCAAATATCTTACTAAGTGTCTTGTTTTTGAACATTCTAAACTTATTTTCATTGTGTGAGGTAAGAGACCATGTTTCACACCCATAGATAACAACCGGTAAAATGATTGTTTTGTTTATTATAAGTCTTACATTCCTTGGCAACAGGCGAAATGTTAACAGCTTATTGACTCCATAATACATCCAATTACCCTTCTCATCTTTACCGCATAGATTTGTAGTATTTTTAAAACTATTTTGGTATCTATTCGGTTTTTTCCTTCATACAGATCCTCCTATTCCTATCCTAACCTAAAATGTGTTTTAAAACATATGATTTGATGTCAATATTCTCCACGGGCTCATTCCTAAGCCCTTGATGTTACAAAAGGGTACTATGTTTATTGAAAATTTGACACACCTAGCCTTTTTGTAGGAATGTTTTTATTTCGTAAATTAAATATTTGAATGTTTGTAGTAATGTAGAGGAAAACACGGAGTTTTATCCACAAGTGAAGCAAAAATTCCCAACACGACCGCCATGGGAATCGACCGTTTTATAACGGAGTAAAAAGACACCATTTTAAACTTACAAATTCTCCCCACACCACTATATAGCCCCTCCAATGTGTGTCCCACATATTTGCGAAACACACGTACACATATTATAATTTGTTTGACTCTTTCAGGACATACATTTGGAAGGGTAAAATGACTAGGAATAATAAAGAGAGTGATTGAACACATCCAGGCTTGCAGTCGCATGTATATATCATTTAATGCAATTACCTTTACTTCATCAAGTTTTCATGAAAACCACATCAAGCGCTGTATACATCTCAGTGCAACAGTGACACAACTTATACTAAAGAAAACATGTCCTTTTATATTATGATAGGGTTTATTTATGGACTTATATTTAAAATAATAGAAGGGATGAGGAAGGTTGAATCTAGAATAAATTTAACAGCATTTACGTATATGCGGAATTAGGAAACCATTTCACTTGATTAGTTTACATCCAACTTGTATTCTAACCTCAAACTTACCGTGAACAGATGTAGAGTATATTGAAGGAATGATGACTTCTTAGAACAGGTATGTCCAAACCGTGACCTCAGAGTACATTCCATGTGGCCTACCAGCTCACATGGAAATACTTCAAATTTCAGAAATAAGCAATAAATGAGGCCCTTGGCCCGGCGTAAATCCTAAATAACATCTATGTAGTTTCCAGAATCATAAGTATAATATGATAAGTAATGTATTTATGGATGGATGGATGGATGGATGGATGTAGGTATGCTTATGTGCGTAGATGTGCATACTACAGGATGATTCATTCAGGACTGAACAGCTGTCCTTTGGTAGGTGTTGCTTTTTTAACATTATTAGACCGTAGGGCTTTAGGCTGAATTCAGATTCATACAGGTCCTAATAAAGAAGGTTGTGTAGGTGTCCATCCACCTTTATATGATGCTATTGGTGTCCATCCACCTTTATATGATGCTATTAAGAGCGTTGTGGGGAATGCCAGGCCTCCACCGTGGTTCGGATTCCACGTTAAACTGTAGGTCCTTCATTTCATCTCACAATCACCCTACCATTACACAATCACCCTACCATTACACATTAGCGTAAGTGCGTATAACCCGAACGGGTAGTAAGACGCGGTGCTAATAATAATAATATTAAGAGCGTTCATCATAGCAAGCCAAGCTCAGCTCCTAGCTCGCGCGAGGTATGGATGTAAAGGGGAAAAGAAAAGACCTACGATATGCTAAAAAGATGTGCAGTGCATTCGTATTTGAACAATTAATGGAAATTTTCCGTGGTGACGTTGGGGGACGAAGCGACAAAGTTTCTTGTCAATAACTACAGTATGTATCTATTTTGACAAAATGAAGATTTGTGGACAATGCTTAACTGTGAAGCCATTCTAAAATGGTAAAAAACACTTTTTAATGCAGGTTTTTGTCCTAATATCATTTAATATTACAACAATGTTCGTTATTACATTTTGTATACAGCTGATTTCCCTTTCGTGCAAATCACCTGTAAATTTATACTTTGGACAGTTGTAATGCCCATTTCGTCTACATTAAAAGTTCTAGTAGGGTTGAACTTAATTTTCTCAAGTTCTGCTTTAAGAATGGTGAAAAAAAAATTCACGTTTTCTTCGGTGAACCCTAGGATTCTAGCTCTTGACAATGACTGTGGAGTTCTGATTGTAAATTGGGAAGCGTTCCTTTTCAAAAAACAAATTCACAAATTCAACCCCTTTCGACCAGCTGTGTTTGTTTTTTTAGAGAAGGGGTGGGAAATATTATTCCTCAAGGCAAGCTGGTAGGCCATCTTCTTAACGTCTAACCGAGTCAAGCCAAAAAAATTGGACTCCATTTCCTTGCAATAGTGTACTAGCTTCTTTTCTAAATCGTCCGTCAGTACAGGTTTTCGTCCAAGTTTCTTTCTAACCACTGTTCTTACCTCTGCAGTTACGTCGTTTTTCTCATTCAGACCTTTTTTAATGTACTCTCGAATTGTTGATCTCGGAACGCCAAACTGTTTGGATGCCTTCAACGTTCCCATTTCTTTGTTCAGAACTGGCTGACATGCGGCCTGCAGACTCGACGTACTCCATGTCTGTCTCTTCTTTTTTTCATTCCCCATCTTAGGCAAGAGGCCTACAAAAAAAACTGAAAGTGTAATAAAATAAAAAATTTAAGAAGTAAATAAGATTGCAATACTTCGTGGTTGAATGGTAGGTATAACTCGAGGAAATTAAAGTAGCTGATCCAAATATCGCCTAGTAGGCGAGGCGATATTAGGAACACAACACAGTCAACACACATATGCTAAGAACGCAGGTTAAAACACAGTCTTTTTTGAAAATAATAAAAACTCTGGATTCTCCATTTAATGCACTTTATAATGGTATAAGCAAAATTAAAATTTGGATGCACCTATCTGGTCATTCACTGAATTGTTTGGAGAAAAAAGTACGATAGAACAGCCAAAAAAACTTCAGACGCCAACTTCTGAAGCTGTTGTCAGTGATAGGAGCGTTTCCACTAGCGCTAATTGTGGTACGACCCCAGAACTTGAAGGTTACTGCACTTACTCGTAGATTGTACGCAATGTACCTCGGAAACACGTGTAGGTGATATTAGGCACAGGGGCGATATTTGGGACACCTACTCTACTTAATTTAGAAAAACAAATTCTTTATGAAATTGATACGTATAATTATTTAGCCACCAGGTCTACCTCTCCGTTCACCCATCTCGAAACTATCTCGGCACGTTACGAAAAGTACTTAGTGAATTACAGGTCTTATCTATTTGCGTGCTAACCGGCCCTTCCACATAGGATCCAACACAGACGCTAAATCGAATGTGCTGATTGGCCTGGAGTCCGCGCCAAAACCTCCCCCTCCCCTGAAAGACCACACGTGCAAGCCACAGGTGCATCTTCCAGCTTCCGGGTTCAGCTATTAATACATTGCACGATGCTTAAAATGAAAAGTAAAAGTAATAAATTTGGATGACTCTAATAATTCCAACAAAGACTTTAAATAATGAAAAACTATCAGATTAAAAGTTTAAAGGCCTTAAAATGAAGTTAAAGAATTGAAATTTAAAACTTATATTGCTTACAACTTTGGTTATGATTTACATAACTTATAATTACCATAGAAACCCACACTTTCTTATAATTAACCAATTGATAGTAATAAAGAGTATTAAATTAGGCCTAGACGAAGGGAAAAGAACAATGTATTTATCATTTTAGTACTCTCAGTATTTTGAGCGTATTAATATTTAAACAATGGCAAATTAATATAATTTTATAAAAAAAATGGTTGAGAGCTAAGGGACTAAAAAACCCTGACCACTTTACACCACGTGCAATAGTTTTCATATAAATCTACTATTTCTAGCCGACTGTAACATAGAGTTGATGGGCATGTGATGCACGCTCTTAAGTTGCTTAGTAGAGTCCCAAATAAATCTTGTTTATGATAATTATGGTGGTTTTTCCTAAATGGTTTTCCTCTCCATCTCCGTACAATTATGGGTTCCCTTTTTCTAAATTCAACCTTTTTCGTTCCGAAAACATAAGCATCATTACATACATACATACATACATACATACATACATACATATATACATATATACATAGCACCGTTCCCCTACGAGGTAGGAAAGAAACCGTGCATTGGCTTTAACAACATCCACACACCGAGTCTTAAATGTTCTTGAATTCTTAAAACTCTTAATGTTACTCTTTTTCACACATTCAACTACAACAATGGTTCTCAAACTTCTTAGTCACGAGGACCCTCTACCCAGGGAACAGATGAATCGTGAACCCTTTAATGTAAGATAAATATTTAAAAAAAATTATAATCATATAGTTATATTATATTATAGCGATAAATTAGTCAAAATATATTTTAATGTATAGATAATTACAATATAAAACAAAATTAAATAAATGTATTTATTATAATGTGTTCATCTTAAGACATAATTTTAATTAATGAATGTAAAAAAGAACTACATTAAAAATTAAAAAAGTATTATGTATTATATTTGTTTATTTATATTTATTGATAATTTATGTGAAGAATAGAACTGCTTTTGTGACTTCAAAATATCATTGACATCTGTATCAATTTTATTAACCATCTTCTTAAACCTCATTCCACACTAGGGGTCGATCTTATGACTACCCTATTAATATTGATATTGGGATGTTAAAGTTATCTACTAGATAAATGTTATAAGCCACTTTAAGGTTTATGCGTCTTATGAACTGAATTTATCTGCCAGATAGCTATATTTAAGGATAAATATATTTTTATTCAGAACACGCAAGGTTGGTACTGCTTTTACTGGTGCGCGCATGCGTATAAGCCCTCCTGATAGCGCTACTACCTAGCGAGTGGTGAGAACGCTCATCATTTGTTAAATAATGGCTTCCAAGCAAGTGTGAGGAAACAGATGGCGTCACGTGGGCGCAGAAACTAAGTTGTCTTGCAAGTACTAATTTCAGTGTCTGCCAAAATGTGGGCAATATTTGGGTACAACTATTCATTTATTGTACTCACATTTAGATAACTTGTTCTTATATAAATATAACTCTACAAATAGCTTGTCAGTTTATATAAAAGTGTGAATTAAATGTTCTTACTTTATAAAGTTAGAGCTCGGACCTGTGCTTACTAAACACGTGAACCAAGATTTTAACCTAAAAATAGATTCTGATAGGCGAACCCTCATTAAAAACAACGTATCATTATGGCCACAACCATTTTAACTTCCAGATAAAAGTTATCAGGTACTTAAACCTCCCGATAAAAAGGTGATGAATAAATATATTTTATCTGGTGGATAAATGCTATCTGGCAATCATAAGACGCACTTTTAACTTATCCACCAGATAAATATTTAATTTAACATTTGTTCATATCATAAATAGTAAAAAATGCTTGCGTGCACAAATAAGTTGTTGGAAAGGCATCAAATGTTTCCGCACTTATTGTGAATGTACTTTGTTCTGGCTGGCGAGCTAACTATTATAAAAGGGAATTTCCAAATCCTCCACTCAAATATTTGGGCACAAGGGGCGTTGCCACCCCCCAATTTTCAGCCTCATATTCTTGCCAGGATTTGATATGGGAAGGCATCTTCATTGTGTTTAATAGATAGGAGCAATTTACAATTTAATATAACACTTTATAATATTTAAAAAATATATAAACTTATATCACGGATTCCTTGGACGATATCGTGGGCCCCTTGTATGAGCCTTGGGGGTCCACAGACTCCATTTTGAGAACCATTAGTCTACAACATTTATCCACGTCGCACATGGCCTACCTCTTCCTTTTGATCAACACACTCTACCTTCATACATAGGCTTCTGTGAAGCAGTGGGTATGGAACGGGCTCAACTCAGCCTCATGGGGACAAATGAGGAGCTACTTGGATAAATAAGTAGAAGCTCCGGTCTATAAAACTGAGATTACCGGCTGAAGGGGGGTTATGACCACATGACACCCTCTATCCGTGCAAGTTGGTGGTGGCTGCTCATTAGGCATGTCTTGATTGCGGGTTGACGCCATCTAATTATTTATTTAGTTCTAATAATTAATTACAAGATCCATTATCATGTTTTCACGTGGCAAGAGGTGTGCTCTATATCTGTCACTTTTAACAGATGATGACAAATTGGCTGACAATATCAATGCGCTATGTCAACAAAGACCAACTCTAGTGTCAAGATTTATAATATATGAGTCGTATGACAAACCTGTACATAAATATATAATTATTATTATTATTAAACACCGTAATTGTGATTAGGGCCTCTTGTACTCGTAATTAACTCAATAATTAAAACTCCGTGTCAAAGGTAAACAATAATAATAAACAACAACAATAATAATAATAAAAACTATTTTTAAATTAAGAGAAAAAACATTTTGTGAAATCCCAGGACGTCCCTGATAAATATTCATCATGTGGATAAAATTAAACTCTTAAGTTTGTATAGAAGCAATATTTGATTTATTTTTACAAAAAAAAAAGTTTTGCTATATTAACTGTAAAAACACTGGCCTAAACTCGACTCCCTGCATCCCCACCCTAAACACGAACCACTCAACATATTCTTGTCCCCTCCCTTGCTCGAGTGATTATCGACCTTTAATACAGACTTATGGAGTTATGGTTATGATACGAGAGTATAAGCCTAAAATAATATTAATAGAATTAAAGTGCGTACAACCCAAACTGTTAGTAAGACGTGGTGATGATAATAATAAAATTAAATAACCACATTGTGGTTAAGGTAATATAATACTAATAATGACTTGCTTGGACTACATCATTCTGTAGCGCAGATTGTTGAGATATTAGCCAGTACTAATGAACCATTGCCCGGTTGAGAACCGATCGTACTGATCGTACATTCTTTCCGTGGAGGATCGTTCCATGTCCCGCTGAGATGAGGGGGTGATTAGAGTCAATATGACGGGGTGGAACCAGTGAAGATCTTAACCTAACCTAAGCCTAATTAACTAAACCCTGGTAGCCATTGAAATTATTCCCTTTCCAATAAATATCCTCTTTACCAGCCGGGAATCGAGCCTGGGAGCTATAAGTAAGTAACCAGAGGCTCTGATAGCCACCATAACTTGAGAATGACTAAGGTAATATTAAGCAATAATTTATTTAACAAGGCCATAAGCATAAATGCTATTTGGGAGTAATTACTGACTGCTTGGGCGTGTGACGAGGTCCTAACAAGTTATATAAAAATACGATTTAGGTTTAATATATTAGATGTTGACGATAGAAAAGCTAGGGACAGCTATATTTTTTATCGATCGTGTCATGTAAACTCTCTTTAATTAGGTAGTTCCGGGCCCTTTTATTAACAAAAGGTAGTTTTATCTAAAAAATCAATATTTTTAGATTTATTTTCATTATTTGTTAGGTGTTTCTGGCAATTTCACATTATTGAGTTGCCAGACACACCATTTAAATCTTCTATTTTATATCTGATCGAGTCATGTGAACTCTCTTTATGTAGGTAATTCCAAAGCCCTTCCATTTACCTAGAGAAGTTTTCTATGAAAAATCGATACTATTAGAGTTATTTTGATATTCAATCCCTTACAATTATAATAATTGTAAAAATGGCAGCATTAAGCCAACTCCGAGTCAAAGGTGGCTGTGTTATATGAAAGCTCGTGGTCTTAATAAAATCACACATTTGTAGCCGACGATTTCCGCACGTCCATCATAGACTCTGCCTTAAAATATGAGTGAAGAATGACCCTGGGCACGAGACGATTCCTGGATAGCTCAGTGGTTAGAGCATTGGTGGACTAAACCAAAGATCCCGGGTTCGGTTCCCGTGTCCAGGTGTCATTTATTAATTTTCCGAATTAATTTGAGTGATTTTTGAAGATTCAGAACTGCCATTCTCGTTAGAAAAATATAAGTGTGAGAATGTTTCCCTTATAATGAGCAGTGTATTTAAATACCGCCCCAATGAAGAGTTAAAAGTGATTATTTTCTTAGCTTGACTTTAGCCCCACTTAGGGAAGTATATGCAGAGGGCACTCTAGGAAAACAACTCCTGAGAATGTAATGTGGTCTGAATAGATGTTAATTAACCAGTAATTGGGTCTCTGGACCTTCCTGTAAATCCCGGTACTCAAAACACTGTTCAAGATGTTGTAGTGAAAATATCAAAGATTGTACAAGATCTTCTTTGATGCTGCGGCTATAAAATGATGTCATGTGAACATCAAATATTGTACAAACTTTGATGCTGTGATTATGAGATGGCGTCGTATGAAACTTAAAGAATGTACAATATCTTCTTTAATGTTGTGGCTATAAAATGGTGCTGTGTGAACATCAAATATTGTACAAACTTTGATGCTGTGATTATGAGATGGCGTCGTATGAAACTTAAAGAATGTACAATATCTTCTTTAATGTTGTGGCTATAAAATGGTGCTGTGTGAACATCAAATATTGTACAAACTTTGATGCTGTGATTATGAGATGGCGTCGTATGAAACTTAAAGAATGTACAATATCTTCTTTAATGTTGTGGCAATAAAATGGTGCTGTGTGAACATCAAATATTGTACAAGTTGTTCCTTAATGTATGAGCATTAAATATTTTAAACTATCTTCTTTTATGTCATGGTAATGTTCATACAACCCATGGAAGTTCTTTCTGAATAAGTTTAAGAGCAATGTACCTCTAACCTTAATACAAATATGAAATTCAATACTTTTTAAAATAAATAACTTTGAGTCTTGTTCAATTGTTCCGCTGAGAACAGTAAAACACATAATTAAACTAACAAAATATTTTTAAAAAAGTATTAATATTCTATTATTAGAAATTTCATGTTCATAAGTGATATAAGCTGTTTTAAACAAAAATACATTTTCATCTTTGGTGCGTTATTTATAGTTGAGACTACCCTATGAAAATATTTTGGATTCGCCCCTGGTCCCATGTGAGAAATATTTAAGTGAAATATATGTGCAATAAATGTGAGCAAAACATTGTACGATTTTCTCGTACAAAATTGTGTATGAGAAATAGTATATTGTGTTCCTGGCTTAACAAGTCAACGGTTAGAATTTCCTTGAGTAGTCTAAAGGTGCATATTCACTCTAGCATTTTACTTCTAACGAACAGAACGAGCTCAAACAAATCATACGTCCGAATACTCCAAGAATTCGGACCGTTTGCTGATGCTCGACATGTTCCCGTCAATTTTGCCACGGACAGGATATGAACTGGAGATCATCAGTCACAAAATGAATTTGATAGTGGCAGCAGGCTCTTTCTTTCTTCTGTGTGCATCGGCTAAAAATAATAAAAAGAGGGACAGGAAAATGTGGATAAGGAGGTTGTTTTGTAGGCGGTAAAATACAGAACTTTTAAAGGGATTGGACGAAGGATATTTCCAAAATTTCACCTGAATGTCATCTCAAGACTAGGATATTTTGGTTAACCTTGATGGCCATAAAATTGCGAAGGACACAAAGTTCCGTAAAACAATACCAGTGAAAGATAGTTTGCCACTAACGTTACTTTTGTGTGTGTTTTTTTTTTGTTTTTTAGCAACTGGAGACTCATTTTCAAACTTGCAGAACGTCAAATAATATTCTTCTGCGGCCCACTACATCGCAACAAACACTCCGAACGGTCCGAACAAGTACGAAAACACGTATCCACTGAACACAGACGAACAACTGACTTCCTTTGGGAATTCTCCAAAAAACCGACAGTTGTTCGATAGTGTTCGGCTCGTTCGGTTCCGTTCGGTGCGTGTTCTCGGACAAGTATTCACTCGACCATTTTACTTTGAACGAACCGAACGTGTACGAACGAATGCTCATGTGAATACGCACCTTAAGACATGTAGGGGAAAGTGGGTTATATAAGGACACATATTTTCAAGGTTAGAGTTAAGTATCAACAATCTGCTTCACTTCAACATACACTCACGTTACTTTTAACATAATCCCCAAAAGTGAACACTTCTTCTCATTTTTCTTAACCACGTGTGCTGTTTTCCTAATTATTTGAATATCTAGTTATTTTTGTATTTGTTATACGCGTTTTATCAACCATTCTGTTTATCCACAACTTTTACTAACATAGAAACACAGTAGGAATAGGGTAACATTTAGGGTAATGAACGAGTATTTGCTTGGAGATATAGTAGGAAATCACATTATGAAGAGAAAAAAAAACTTACCTTGTCAACGATCGAAACAGGATTGGCTAGGTCGGAGTCAAGAATGTTGATATACACTTAAGAATACAGTACTAATAAACGTAAAGTACGGTATAAAAACAGACCCAGGTGCGATAATATAGTTAATACGTACGATAATGGTGCAAGAGAAAAGGGAGAAAGTCCCATTTCAACTCAAATTGAGTTAGTGATGCCATCTGTTAGATATTCATTAGACCTTTCTAAAGAACTCTAAATTTTGGCTGAAAAAAAAAAAGGTATCTGTTGTTGTAGCTTGAAGCCTTGGGTATTCTAGAGAAATGCAGGTATGACTTAAGTCTAAGAACGCATACTGTCAACTGTCCTGAATCAGCGGTCACGTATTCGTACTAGGTCATGTTTTCAAAAACAGAGATTGTTTTGCCTATTTGCATAACACAAAGTATTGGCAAAATTAATAATAATTGAGGGGAAACACTTCATTTTGTGGTATATAACAGCAAGTTTTTAGACCTTTTGAGGATAGGGGCGAGGGAGGGGGGGGGCAGAGAATTATTCGGGTTGACAAGGGGATGTGCTTTATATACTCAGCTACCGAGTTACATACAACAGCTTTTGGGGAGAATATCCTACTGCTTAAGTCCCTGCTCTGTTCGGAGGAAACCCGCCTCGGTGGCGTAGTTGGTAAACGCGCTTGTCGTGTTGAGCTCGACTGCCGAGGACGGGGAGATCGAGGTTCGAATCTCGGTCGGGTGAACTGAGGGAGGTTTTTCCTAAATGGTTTTCCACTCTCCCGCCACGCAAATGCGGGTTCACTTCCTCTAATTCAACCTTCCCAATTCCTAATCCATTAAGCGTAATTAGTACTTAAAGTGTATAACCCGAACGGGTAGTAAGACGCGGTGCTAAATAATAATATTAATAATAATAATGTTCGGAGGAGGACGCCCCAACTCATATTGGAAGTCAAAGTTAGATAGCAACAGTGCAGCGCCAAGTGTTTAACACCAGCTAGAGTTATAACAATGAAGATAGGTCAGGGGCACGGACTGGTGAGTAGGAACAGTGAGAGAACGAGGACCTTTTACTAAACTCTTTCAAATAGTTCTAAAACCTACATCACATGTATACACTCGTATGGTAATTAATCTAATTCAATATACAAGATTAAAACAAACCCTACAAACATTTGTTTAAAGTATTTACTGGGGTCCTTATGGGATTGGAAATATAAAAGTTGTTGTTCTATAAAATGTGTATAATGTGACTTTCCTCCTTTTCCCCTAGTATCCTTCTAATACTATGCTATAGAGAGAGATAGAAGGCCGCAACCCTCCCGGGCTAGGTTTTTGAGACTGTCTGCCGAGATCTGCATTACTGACCAATCAGCGTGACTTAAGTCTTTGAAGGTTGAACATTTTACCGTCATGCCACTGTTTAGTATTAAACTAAGCTCGATTGACCTCGAATAATTGTCATCCGTACTATATTTTTTTTTAATATATTTGTTATTATTTTTAAGGTGTTTAATTTTCTCCAAATTCTATCAAATACTTAATTTTAACACCGCCTCTTAATACCCGTTCGGGTTATACGCTTTATTAAAGATATTACGAAATGAAATTTTCATGAGGAAAGCATTGTGGAAAGTCATCTAATTCAAGTTTTTTTGTGTACTGGACCATGAAGTAGAACGGAGTTTTTCAGGGGTTCGTACCCCCCTTTTAATTTGATGGATCACCTAGGGGAGTCCATATATCTGTATAAAAACTTTAATTGGCTAAAAATAAAGTAAAATTGTTAGCGGAACCCCCGGTCTCCCCTAGAAAAATGAGGTTTCTATGTCCTTGACTGTCATGCTCTGGAGCAGGGGTGCGCAACCATTTTGTGGGTGTGACCCTACTGAAGTATTATTTTATTTAGAAGACCACATGGTAGCATCTAAATAAAATAAATGTTTTCCTCACTCCTCTCCACTTCTCCTCGCGTTTACGGTGAATTTTTGGCATCTTATAAATGTTTTTAAGGCTGTTAGATATTTATAGCCAACGTCATTTTACTACACATAACATTCTTTTATAGGATTACAAAGGCTGTATGTTACCTACCTTTGTCATTATAAAAAAATTAGTTTACTTTATACCTTATAAACTATTATTTACCACACAACCTTTGAATTGGGTGCGTATTCCATTTCCCGTGCGTACCCAAAACAAAACAATGTACTGTCAAAAAAAATTAGGGTTGTTAAGTGGAGCGTGGACCTAAAAAGTTTGTGGACTACTACTTTAAAGCGTTTGGGTTTCGTTCGTATCAGAACAACTTCTGGTTCGAATATTATAATATTATTAATATACCAATACTTTTGAACAAAGCTAATCAATCAAATCAAAAGTGGATTTTGGGGTATTTTACCGGATGGAAGTATACAATTTATTCTAAATGTTCACTTAAAATGTAGGCCTGGATGTTAATCGTTTGAATAAATGTATTTCTTTCATATTTATTTTCGTATCTTGTCTCAATAGATGCTTTAATGTCATGTATGTGAATTAATACAAACCCCTTTCTTATTGGTATGCCTCCAAATAAGCATGACACATTTTACAAGTGCTTGTTGACGTCGACTAGGTTAGTGCGTTTTTCAGTGACACCTCCTGAAGTGTCATGTAATCCTAATACAAAGAAACAGCTCAGCTGACTTGCGTCCTCCTCAACAGCATGAAAAAAATTTAAAATGTTGAATGAAGCAAGCAAAGTTTAGTAAATACCCCAAAATCCACTTTTGATTTGATTGATTAGCTTAGTTCAAAAGTATTTTAATATTAATAACATTAAGCAAGAACATGTTTTTAAAATATCTGAATAGAATTAAAAATTATATTATAATACACAAAATTAATTAAATCCTTTTCAATGTTTGGTTGAATTTTAAAACATAATTTGTTCTAACAATTTTGTTATTATTTTTTTTAGCACCGTGTCTTACTACCCGTTCGGGTTATACGTTTTTGCACTAATTACGCTAATGGTTTTAAGGATTAGGAAGGTTATATGTATAGGAAGTGTATTCACATTTGCGTGGAGGGAGAGTAGAAAATCATTTTGGAAAACCACCACAAGCACACCCGACCAAGATTCGAACCTTGATCTCCCTGTAATTGCCACTCTAGTCTACTGTGAGAGTAGCGCGTTAGACTATGTGGCCATCGAAGCGGGTTATTGCTTGTTTTTTTTATTTTACTGTTTGAAAAAATTAAATGTTATTATGACCAGCCCCAGATGTATAGAAATCACATCAAACCATTATGGTGGCGTTGAAATGCGGTCTAAAACTTGGTGGTTACTTACATATTTTCTAATCAGACCAAGAGCGGAAATTCTACTATTACCTCTTGACTTGTTATAGTATCCTGCTACATGGCGACTTTTCTGCTCACTCTCGATTACCTTCTTTGCGTGACGACAGAATCATCAAATCCAACCAAAGAAATAATCAATAAAGAGATTAATTAATTATTATCTTAGAAATAAAAAAATCCATCGAAACATATTTGATAAGATACAAAATTATATTTAATAATCATATACATTTGGAAAGCACCTAACAAAATTCTAAATAGCGGGGAAGAGAACTAACTAACTAACTAAATTATAAAATTTAGGGAAATGTTTGGAAATTATAATCATGTATTATTTTAGAATTTTAATTACCTGTCTCTCTCTATTTGGGGTTACAACCGAAATAGTGGATTTCGTTTAAGCTTGATGTTTTCACGATTGACTTGGTGTCGAGGGCTTACGACCAAGTGGTTCCGACCAAGGTGGAGCGCAAAAACTTCTTTAGATTTGGAGATGTTTTTCTTAAACAAAAGTCGCGGCTGGGGGAGAGTATATAGAACAGCTGTTTGGTGAATTTATGTAATCCTGTTACATGCACTGCAAATCGACGGAAAATTAGTTATTTAATTTTATTCTTAATTAGATTGGTGCTTATTTTGACTAGTCCTAATATTTACAGAACATATCAAGATAAACATATATTCCCAAAAACAACCTTAAGAAAACAAAAGTACGTCGTATGTAAAATTAAATAGGTATATTATATAGTACTATCTTTCTTTTATACATAACTAAATGGTTTTTAAGTACCTACTTACTGTCATGTATTTCTAGCTGGTGATTTCTGACCATTTTAATTTTTTTCAAACTTCAAATCAATTGACTACAAAGTTATACTCCTTTAAATCTAACATAAGAAGTGCTGTTTTGAAATTGGCTCACAAATTCTCGGCTCATTGGTCATAACCATTCTCTTTGTTTAGTCTGGTCAAGGAAAGCTTTACCAAACCGAGTTCTGATATCTTTTTGGTCATGAGAATTTCTTTAACATCCATACCAGGTCGACCGTGAAAACGCCTACTAGTTCACCCAAGGGCATATTAAATGGCTGCTGCCACGGCGGTTTTTTTTTAAATGACCAATGGTAATGGCAGTTTGAAATTGCAATAGACCTTTGACCAATAAGGAGCCCCGTTTCATTTGGGCCAATAAACATAAACATATACATAAACAACGCATAAATAGGTGTACAGAAATTATCTCTATACTATACTGGATAGGCATTAACACATCCCTTTAAAATAACCAAAGCGTGACGCTCGAGTTTTTCATTTTCTTGATTCTGAGGAGACAGATCTAACGGTTTATTTCAATGTTCTTGTGCGAAAACATGTCTGTGAATATAACTGTTATTGTTTGAAAATGTTAACGTGTTAAATCACATTTGAGTGAACACGGATATACATTAAAAGCTATACCATTCAGTTTCACAGATAATAGTGTATAAATACGAGTAAAATCTTTGATATATTAAAATATGTAGCGAGCTAGAAGAAAATAGCAAATCTAACAATATCAGGGACCTTTATATAGGTATTAATGGCTATAGGAAAAGTTATCACGCTAGGGCCAATTAAGTGAAAGAGAAGAATGGTAATCTGATGGCAGACACGAACGATATTTTGAGTATATGGAATAACTACTTAAGGAATATTTTGAATGTTCATGAAGGATTTGAATTGGGTGAGAGTATCGAAATCCATACTACTGAACCACTAGTCTCAGAACAACCTTAGTGAAGTCAAAGAAGCTATTAAGAAGTAATTAAAGAACCATAATTCTCCAGGTGTAGATTCAATTCCACCAAAGTTAATGAAGGAAAGGGGTGAAATGTTAATAAGTGAAATTCATAAACTACTATGTTCCATATGGAACAATGAGATATTGCTACCCACCCCCCCCTTAATATCTATAGGGTGAGGAAGGTGGAAATAAGGCAAGAATGTTACCTGGTTGAACAATATAAATTTTATTGTAAAAAACAATAATAGTACAATAATTGAGAAGGCACAATCTGTGCGTGAAGCGCACCTCTCCGTTAACCATCGGAGTCGATTAGATAACATAAGTAAACAATCATGAAACCTCCTTAGGACAGTCAAAAAACAACACTAAATGTGTCGGGCTCGAAATCAAACAACAATTTACAGTTCGGGATCACAACTTTATGGACCTTAGCTCCTTGGTTGCTAAACCTACTGGTATTATTTCCAGAATAAGACGTAAGGCATAACCGTAACCCCCGCGCAACAGTTACCAAGCCAGGTTTAAAGATTAACATTTAAAAACGCTCGTAACTAACATGGCGTCACACCAATTCAATAAGCCTCAAATGTAAAAGTAAACTAAGTAACATAACAACTTCCAGTATTTAACCCGATAAATTAAGCTGAGTTCAAATACAACTAAACTAATAAGTGAATTACAAGATGGGTTTTGAACCCGGGACGCACAGACAAACTCTGAGCGCTCTAACCATAAACAAGTATTTACATAAATAAATAACGATAAAAGGTTTGGGCTTGGAAAAAAACAACACTAAATGTGTCGGGCTCGAAATCAAACAACAATTTACAGTTCGGGATCACAACTTTATGGACCTTAGCTCCTTGGTTTCTTAACCTACTGGTATTATTTCCAGAATAAGACGTAAGGCATAACCGTAACCCCCACGCAACAGTTACCAAGCCAGATTTAAAGATTAACATTTAAAAACGCACGTAACTAACATGGCATCACACCAATCCAATAAGCCCCAAATGTAAAAGTAAACTAAGTAACATAGCAACTTCCAGTATTTAACCCGATAAATTAAGCTGAGTTCTAATACAACAAAACTAATAAGTGAATTACAAGACGGGTTTCGAACCCGGGACGCACAGACAAACTCTGAGCACTCTAACCAGAAACAAATATTTACATAAATAACTAACGATAAAAGGTTTGGGCTTGGACCCCAAATTTAGGCGGGTGACAAAGGGCGACGGCCTGTCTACATGCCGCGGTAAGCGCATGGCATTGCAAGTTCAATTAACAATATAATAAGGTTTTAAGATCCAAAATGATAATTTTGACTAGAGTGCCCCCCATAACGCCGAAACTGAAATTTAGATATGAATGACAATAATCCCCAAGACCTAGGTCGCCGTTCTCACCTCTTATCCACAAGTTGGTGGAGTAGTAAGTGACTTTATGTTCCCGGCGTAGCCGTATATATACAAGAGATAGTTCCCAGAGTGGAGGTAGGATCGAAGGAGTTGGAAGGTAGGAGAACATAACAATCGAAGGAGTGAGTTGGTCCGAGAACAATGTAGAAGCGCCCAGACACTACGCGTGGCCGGATACGGAACTCTCTTCTTTCTTCGGCTGGCTGGACACGTGTTCGATCCTTGCTGTCGGTCGGCTTGGGCTTTGGTATTTCTTCGGAGAGCGGAGGTCAGCGATAGTGTTTTGTGCCGTGTGTTGGTCTTCCGAGAGCGGGCCCCCCTGGTTGGTGAGTGTTGACCCATTGGTATTTCGTATAACTCGTTACAGACTAAAAGGTGAGCCTTTAGATGGGCTGAAAGAACACCTATTTTTTATTTTTCACTTTATAAAGTTTCACTGACAAACCACTCTTCAAATATTTAAGATTTTTTTTTCATATTTTTTTTTGCATGAAAACACGCCTTACTTTTTGCGTACCCAGGATACATTTCTTTATATATTTTTTATTTACCAGTGCAAACCTTCAGCCATCTGATTATTTCTAGTCCAATGTAAATAATTTAGATTTTTTATTATGTGTGTTTTTTACGTAACCTTTCGTTTGTATACAGTATATTTAAATGTAAACTTTATTTATGTAACATTTTGTGTACGCTAATATTATTTTACCAAGTTGTTTTCGTACCAAAGCAATTATTCCTATCATAATGGTAGGAAACAGTTTATTGTTTACGCTACACTGATTAAGCGAAACTATGAAGAAACATTTATGATTTTCAATTATATTTGAATGATATTAATGGTGTAAGCAATGCTATTATCATAATGTAAATACATATTCTGAAACGTGTTATTGTGAGTACCCTAGATTTATTTAGACGATTAATTGGACCGCGTTATGGATCAATAGACCAAGCGCATTTTTTTTAAATATGCCGATATTAATGCCATCTTGTTGCCAAAGGTTGAAACTACATGAAAAATTATTATTATTATATTATTATTATTATTATTATTATTAGCACCGCGTCTTACTACCCGTTTTGGGTTATACGCACTTACGCTAATGTGTAATGGTAGGGTGATATCGGCTTGGGCGCGTCGCTCAGTCTGTTCGGTATTTCTTCGGAGAGCGGAGGTCGGCGATAGTGTTTTGTGCCGTGTGTTGGTCTTCCAAGAGCGGGCCCCCCGGGTTGGTGAGTGTTGACCCATTGATATTTCGTGTAACTCGTTACAATATTACCACAATAATCGAAGGAAGGTATTATAATACCCATTTTCAAAAATGGAGATAAAACTAAGTGTAATGATTATAGAGTTATCTAATTTCCACCAACATTATATAAAATTTTATCTAACATAATTTTGATGAGATTGATGCCATATGCAGGGAAAATAAATTGGGTATCATCAGTGTGGATTTCGACGAAATCACCAATGGATCAGTTGTATACTATTCGGCAAATATTAGAGAGAGAAAAGTGGGAATACAACATGACGTTTCATCAATTGTAAATAGATTTCAAAAAGGCCTGTGATTAAGTTAAAAGAAATAAATCGTATGAGATTTTATTCAGGTTAGTGATACCCAAAAAAACTTGTCAAGCTAACTGAGCTATGTTTGACTGACACGTGTGGCAGGGTGCGGGCTGTATGTCACTTATAAAACATTTTTGAAATGCATAATGGGTTGGAACATTGAGATGCACTTTCCCCATTGTTTTTTAATCAAGATATATAATATGCTATTGGGGCAATAGAAGAAAGTAAGCAAGGGTTGACGTTAAACGGTACCAGGCAGCATTTAGAATACGTAGATGATATAACTTTGTTGGGCAATAGTGAGGAAGGTATAGCAAGAGATGCAGAAATTTAATTAGAGTATAGTAAGAAAATAGGTTTAGAAGTGAACGGTCACACAGATAACACAGATTGGGGGAGATAATTTAAAGATTATTTCAACCAACATAACATTTTACGTGGTTAATGAGTTTAAACTAGTAACAACGGTATTAGATTGGAAATTAAGAAAAGAATGCAGTCGGGAAATGCATGCTATTACTTGGTCAGTAAGTTGTTGACATCTCGCCTGCTGTCAAGGAATGTAAAACTCAGAATATAAAGAACAATTATTCTACCAGTTGCTCTTTATGTGTGTATGAAACTTGGTCTCTTACCTTACATGGCAAAAAGATAATATTTTAAAACAAGGTGCTTAGGAGGATATTTGATGCAAAAATGGATGAGGCTACTGAGTATTGGATGAGGTTACATAATGATAAGCTACATACCCTGTACTCATCGCAGGACATTGTTAAAATAATCAAGTCTCGTAGATTATGGTGGGCAGAATATGCTATGCTAATGGAAGAATTTAGAACCATGTTCAAAGTATTGACTGGCAAACCCACTGGGAAGAGACCACTGGAAAGACTTAGACATAGATGGGAGGATAACATTATAATAGACCTGAAAGAGAGAGGTTGTAATGAGGGGGACTGGATGGAGCTAGGTCAAGATAAGGATTGGTGGTGTGCTTTTATGGGCGTGGCAATGAACTTTTGAGCTCCTAATATCATAGAGTAAGTAAATAAGCTATCACCCATGTTGTTTATATTCTGATGATTCTTCAATATATTTATAGTTGGCTTGTATATTGGTTTCAGAATAAGATAAATAGACCGGTAGGAAATATCTTTTATAAGGTGTTTTATCTTAGTAAAATATTACTAACGATGAGATTCTTGTACGAAAAAGGCCTTCCAAACCGACTTTCTTTAAAAATTATTATATACGGTAGACTACATCTACTTATTTAAAAATATTAATAAAAACCAAACTATCTAACCAACCAGTTTTTAAAATGCATCTTTTTACTACAATATAAATTAAAATTGATGCTTCGCTCAATATAGTGTCGTAATTTATCTTTTAGAATCCAGATGACATTAAATAGAATATCCAACAAATCCACTTTTAATTTGATTGATTAGCTTATTTCAAAAATATTTTAATATCAATAATATTAAGCAAGAAAATATTTTTTTAAATATTTGAATAAAAATAATCATATTACAACACACAAAATTAATTAAACCCTTTTCAATGTTTAGTTGAATTTTAAAACATAATTTGTCATAACATTTTAGTTATTAATTTTTTGGCACCGTTTTTTACTACCCGTTCGGGTTGTACGTTTTTGTACTAATTACGCTAATGGTTTAAGGATTCTGAAATAAGTTATGTTGTTCAAACCTTGTGTAAACATATTTAATTCATTGAACTATCACATCCATTAATATATCTCATATATTCACACAAATTAGTGAATTATGTCAAAATGCCAGACTACCTTGAGTGTGTAAGAGAAAAAGATATTCTTTAAAGTTTATCTCTGTCTTACACAATAGTGTGCAGGTGACAGCTCAAAAGTTTCTGCCTCATACGTCCAGCCAGTTATATCATGATTATCTTACATCAGCGATATTTATAATATACTGTATAGACATAAACACACCCCTTGCAACGGACCAAATCGTGACGCTAAAGTTTGTCGTCTGCTTGCTAGTGAGAGAACAGATTTAACGGTTTCTGTTAATGTTCTTGTGCGAAAACGTGTGTCTGGCGAATAAAAGTATTTTTTTTAATAGTGAAGTATTATACCCCACTTGACTAAAGATACATTTACATTAAAGGATACACTATTCAGTTTTAAAGGTAATATTATACAAATAAGAATAACATCTTTGATATATTAAAATATGTAGCTAAAGCCCATGTTGTTTACATTCTGCCAGTTCTACACTATATTTAAAGCTGGTTATAACTTATATAATGTTTTCAGAAACAATATTATATTTAAAGTTCAATAACTAAAATTAAAAAAGCTATCTTCAAACTTAATTACATTCGTGGCATAGAAAACTTTGTGTAGTAGCTTTACATTCAAATTATCATTTAGGTTGTAGGCTTAAAACTTAATTACATGTGTTTAGATGTCAAACTTTGTGTAGTAGCTTTACATTCAATTTATCATTTAGGTAAGAAATCTTATTATATTACAATATATTTAAAGTTGGTTCTTAGTTTGTATATTGCTTTCAGAAACAATATTATATTTAATGTTTGTTTACTATAATGAAATAAGGCCACTAAAACCCTGATTACTTTTGTTCGAATGACAAACTTTGTGTAGAAGTTCTACGTTCAAACAATCATTTAACTTTATAGGCTTGTAGAAAGTGTTAATATTTTAGCCTAAATTGATTTATTTAAATAAACAAGTCATGAGTGTTGAATGTAGTTATGCTCTTCAAACCTTTTACTAACCCTTTTATTTCGTTTAACTGATCATACAATCATATATCTCATATATTCATAAAAACTATCGAATTATATCGAAATGCCACAGTGCCGTGTACGTGTGTAAGCGAAAAGGAGATACCAGAAAGTTTTTTCTCTCCTACACAATGGTGTTGAGAGGACAGATCGAAAATCTTAGCCGCTGATGTACTGTACATCCAGTTAAATTATAGAGATCAATGGCTTACATTCGTAGGATTTAGTTAGGGACACAGCCACTTGGGTGCTACTTGTACTGTTCAACAATACACCAGAGAGAGCACTTTATATATTCGTAATATTCCAGGGCTACTAACCACAATGGAGACCTCCGTCCTTTTATAAACGCCAAAAAAAAAATTTGTTAATTTATAAACCCGGCCGATAGGTTACACTACTAGCAAATGTTTTAAATTTAGCCAACTTTTCAAATTTTTACAATTTTATGGAAAATATTTTTGTACTTTAATAATATATAAATAAACAATATTTAACTGAATTTGGCATTGCATAAAATGTATTTAACTATATTTTAGGTATTATGATGGTTACAATTATTTATCAATAAATATTAGTTTTAAAATTATTTCTCTTTTTAATATTTTTGTAGTGTGTTAGATTTAGCTGTTTCAGGCACTGATTCTTACGTGTTTTTTTTTAAAGAGAAATGTTTCTTTGAATAATTCTTCGTGAATTAATATGAATTATACATATTTGTCGTAAGTATGTTTGTTCATTCATTTCCTCTTGTTTGATAAGACTTATTTTATATGTAAAAATATGTATTCTACAGCAAAAATTAAAATATAAAGAAAATACAGCATTCTCAGCGGAATTGCTGTTTTTGGGATTTCTTCGAAATGAGGCTAGATATCGTGTTATTCTAAAATATTGTATCATATATTTTCACTTATATATTTCAGGAGATGGTGCAATTCAGAAATTGCCGAGTTCCAGAGTGTTCCAACAAAGGTTGGGCAAAAGAAAAAAGTTATCTTTTTTCAGTTTCCCTTCATATGAAAGCAGGTAACTTAATATAAAAATAAGATTATCTACAAAATTAAAGTTTATTTGCTTATGTTTCATGGATTCAAAGACAACAGTAAAACATTAAAGCTAAAATGGGCCTACTCAATGGTATAAACAAATAGATTAGGATGTGTTAGCCAATTTGTAAAACATTAAAGCTAAAATGGGCCTACTCACTGGTATAAACAAATAGATTAGGATGGGTTGGCCAATTTCAATAAATAGGCTTGTTTCTAAATAATGTATTATACTTGTTTAGCCTTTACTTAATTATATCTCACTTTAACGTTACAAATAATTTTAAGTTAAACTACCCGCTTCGGTGGCTGCATGGTCTAAACACACTACTTTTGTGTTCGACTAGACTGCCAAAGGCGGGGAGATCGAGGTTCGATTCTGGTCAGATGCACTGAGGGTGGTTTTTCCTAAGTGGTACACTTCCTCTAGATTAAAACCTTCCTAATTCCTTAATCATTAGTGTAATTAGTACATAAGTGTATAACCCAAACAGGTAGTAAATCGGGGTGCTAATAATAATTTAAATGAAACATTAAAACAGAGCTGATAGGAATACACTATCACCAATAAAAGATACTTTATATTTGTTAGGCCTACATTAAAATATAATTTAGACCTATAAAAGTATATATCCTGGTTGTAAACAAAAGAAAATTAATATATCTATTTAAGTTGAGGTTTAGAGTGGTATTGCTACCCTATTCAATGTACATGACCTCGCTAGATTTGAAGCAAGGATAAAGATACTGTCGATCGTTACCTACTACTCTTATTCAGTAACCTCTACACCTTTGAGTTAGTGAAACCTGAAGTCTAAGCTCAGGTTATTTGATACGCCTAACCTAACATTGAAACCGGTAATAAACTTTATAAGCTAAGATTTAATTTAACCTTGACAAAACCTAACAATGAAACAGCGGCTCTTAGGTAGGTGTAATTAAGTTCATTGAAACAATCGTCCCTCCTTTTAAAAATATAGCCTATATACATTAGGAAGATAATGTTGTTTTTTAATCTCTAAAATACTGTACTAAAATAATAAATCGGTAGGCCACCAGTAACTAGAAATTCCTCTTGGGCTCTTTTTAGCTTTGATAACATTTTTAAAAATGAAATACATTCAGGGTCTATATGCATGAAAGGAAAAACCATATCACATATTTCAAAAAATTACTAGGCTTATTGTTTATCACATACAAAATCATGTGTTTTATAACCGTCAATTTTGTAAATGGGATACCTTCATGTCAGTTTTTTCAGCTCTAAAATGATTTAATCAGCTCTTTTCACTGATGCTTATTTACATTATCATATATGCATTAAAATATTATTCCTATAGTGTATTATTGGATACCATTACCCAGTATATATACACATGAAGAACAATATATGGGTTTAGAACGCTATAAGCTGTAGGCTATAACTTTTGGAAAAGAAAAAAAAATACAATAAAACTAGTCCTACTTAAAAGGATCTTTAATGATAATATTTAAAAAAACACCAACATATCAAAATATTGATTATTGTTTTATTTTAACTTATAGACAAAAATTATTAAATAACAATATATCGACTACATATTCACCTTTTCAACAGGATAATGTTTCGCCATGAAGTTTCTTTCATGATTCACTGTTCAGTGAATAAACTTTAAAAAAAACATTATAGGCCTATTATTTGTGCAATCAATTTTTAACTATTCCCAGAAAACAAATCTAGCCTTCCATTTCTCAAACATTTAATGGTTAAATCAAAGCTGGGTTGGGTAATATACATTTTTATAGTGTCTTATTTGTTTTTTCTACGCTTGGTTGTCAGCGATGTAGGATATAGGCTAGTAAAGAACATGTTCAGATTTGAATGAGGTAGGCCTATTTCAGGGTGTCTACCAGTCATGAAAATTGTGAGTCATGTAAAAGTCATGAAATTAGCTTCCAAGTCATGAATTTTTGTAATCCAAATTCATTGTGTAGTGAATAATATATTTTTATACTCTGATGATGTAGTTAAGAAATGAGAAAATCCTAAAAATCAGAATTTATGAAAATCTCAGCTTGTCAAGGGTCATGAATATTTATTTGGGGGTCATGAAAGTGTCATGAAATTCAGTTTACTTAATTAGGTATTTTATTCATCACACTAGTTAAGTAAATATTGTGTAATTCAAGAAGCCAATGATCGTAATATTGATATACCAAGTAGGTCTATCTATTTGTGTTTATTGTGATTACGATCATGAATTTTATTTGGAGATTTTTAAACACTAAAAAACCCTTTTCACAAAGTAAAAGTAGGTGGGCTTTATCCAATATTTTTCACCTTAGATATTAAAAAAGTTTTTAGACAGTCAAAATTATAATTTTTGCAAGATGAGGAATCAAAATATGTTTTCTAGTTCATGCCACATCTAGTGTAGCAAACATATTTAAGTTCACTATTCTGGTAGGTCATCTGCGTTATGCAAGAGGCATGCCAGGTTTAGTTTCCACCATGTTCGAAAGCTTATAATTGGTAAATTGTTGGTCAGATGACTGGATGTTGAATGTGTTTTAGTGTACAGTAAATCATTTATAAAAATTTAATTAAAAACTAGCCTACTAATAAAGTGCACTCTAAATACTCTCATAAATAAAAACACTCAAACCTAGTTCTATCAGTTCAAAATAATAGGACTATCGAACCTAGTTCTATCAGTTCAAAATAATACGCCTATGTTATTATTTTTCTACATGTCATAAAATACATTTGAAGAAGTAAAAAAAAATAAAGTAAACCTTTAGTGCAATTTAAATGTTTATGAACATTAAGATGTGTAACACTAAAATTATATTCTATTTAAGTTAAGATGTAGAGAATGGATCCAGCTTATTGATAAATCACTCTCCAACATTCCCTTTGATCAACTTATAGAGTATCGTATCTGCACAGATCACTTCACAGAAGACCAATTCATGAATATTCACAGGAATAAACCAATTCACTCTGCAGTTCCTTCCTTTCTTCTTCCTGCGAGGCAGCAGAACTTTGGTAGGTAATTTATTCCAGATACAGAAGAACAGATTTCCGAGGTTCAACAAACCAATACAATCTACTTCAGGAAATTTATCAACATCACCAGTAGATGATTTTCAAATTTTGTTGATTTTGGCTGAACATTGATAAGCAACTTTCTGTAGATTTAAATAGTCAAGAAATTGTTGGCACCCCTTTATTAAGTGGATCAATTAACTCTCCTAGTTTTCAATTTTCTGGTTCTGGGCTGATAGATAAACAAAAGAAGTCAAGACGGCGGCTATTGCAGAAGCTGGAACTAACCAAAGATGAAACTACCTCTTGGAAGTAGAGGATACTTAAGTTAACCCTCCAATGCAAAGATAATTATAGGCACCTTAAGAGATGAGTCGCTGAAACCCATGGTAAATTGAAGGAAATTTACAAGCTTCAAAAAATGTGTTAGTCTTAAAAAAAAATCTAGACCATGATGTTACACCAGCATCAGCTGCATTGACATGTGGTGATGCACGTAACCGCTCCGGGAAACTTAAAACCCGACGATGTACAAGGCAAGAAAAGTTGTTTGCTTTGGCGTTGTATAGAAAAAGTCCAAAAGCATACAACGTTTTGAGTGACCTTATTGTGTTCCCTTGCAGGAGTACTTTAACTAATTTGTTGAGCTGTGTTCTCTTTACTGTAGATATAAATAACCATATAATCCAGCACTTGGCCAAGAGATTAATAAAATGAACCACAAAGACAAGTACTGTGCTCTGTATTTTGATGAAATGTCTCTTCGAACTGGAGTCTTGTTACATTGAGTTTGCTGACAATGTTGATGGTTTTGAGGACTTTGGCTCACTTGGTAAAACACCCAGACTGGCAGGCCATGTACTTGTGTTTATGATTCGTGGACTCCATTCAAAGTGGAAACGACCTATGGCTTATGCCACAATACCAACTCTTATACTAAAGAAACTTATCATAGAAGTTATTCGTGCACTCTCGTTTGAAGGGATTTATGTCAAGGCAATTGTCTGTGACCAGGGGCCTACCAATAGAGGAGCAGTAACAGCCTTGGTTCATGAGAATCCAACAAAAAAATCTAATGTAATTTTGCTTTTTTGCTGGACGGAGAAGTTATTGTTACAATATTTGATGTTCCACATCTTTTAAAAAGTATGCGGAATAATTAAAAAATATATGATGTTCCACATCTTTTAAAAAGTATGAAGAATAATTAAAAAATATATGATGTAATTACACTTGATGGTAAAGCTAAATGGGAACATATGGAAACATTAACAAAGTTGGATAGTACTTATTTATTTTATTTAATAAAGAATTTGACTTCTCTGCACGTAAATACCACAGGAAAAGATAAGATGAGGGTTTGTCTGGTTGCTCAAATATTCAGTTATTCTTGTTGGGCAGCAGTGGCGGCTCGTGTATATGTACTGTGGAACTGCAGCACCCCCTATTTCCACTTGATATTATCGATAACATTTAATATAATGAGTCCTTTTTTCTTTAATTCTTTATTTATTTTTGTAGTACAATATATATTCCATAAGCTTAATGTCAGTACTTCAGTAGCCATCCCCCAGTTTATGAAAAAGATACGGAAATCTTTGTATGGAACTGTGCACTTCACAGTGCCAGCGATGTGGCGTTTGACTGTTGTGTGCATGCACACATAGGAGGGGGTGGGAAGGAATGCGGGACTGCCAGGTATAGAGAGAGCACTGTTGCTCTAGCAGTGCCGGCTCTTGCGTGATGGTGGAAGAAAGTGGTTTTTTTTACTCAATGTGTGTTGTGCTTAAAACCCGTGTATCATATTCTTGAATGTGATAAAGTGTAGAAGAGTTTAGAGTTAGATTATTATTCTGCTTCCAGCTATTCTATTTGATTCATTTATTTTTCTGTTTTTTTTTATTTAACAGAAAGACTAAATGCGCTTGCAGTACTTTCAATGGAGAAAAATTTCCTCAATTGTCATCCATAGATCAAAGAGAAAATTATTGAACTTTTTGCGCAAATTAAAACAAAAAATAATGGATTTCATTTTTAAATGAGTAGATCAAGTTTGAACTGTAACAATTTAAGTTAAAGTAAGTAAAAAAAAATCGTGTTTTTATGCTAAGATTTTATCAAGTTGCTGAATAAATTTTATTTTTATACATTTTTTTTCCCCTTTACACAATTTAAAAAAAAAAGTTAAACAATTTCTGGAGCAGCACCCCCACTAATTTTAGCTACGAGCCGCCACTGTTGGGCAGGTATGAAGATTTGAATTAATTCTCAAGAAATGCCATCTGAAGCCATTGCAACAGCAGAATTTCTTCTTTTCATGACTGACCTATTTGATAGCTTGAATATGGAAAACCATTTAGGAAAAACCACCCCCAGTTCACCCGACCGAGATTCGAACCTTGATCTCCCCATCCTCAGCAGTCGAGCTCAACATGACTAGCGTGTTAGCTAACTACGCCACTGAGGCGGGTCTTTCATAAATAAAAACACTCAAACCTAATTCTATCAGTTCAAAATAATAGGGCCTATCAAACCTAGTTTTATCAGTTCAAAATAATAGGCCTATGTTATTATTTTTCTACATGTCATAAAATACACTTGAGGAAGTAAAAAAAAAGATAAAGTAAACCCTTTGTGCAATTTAAATGTTTATGAACATTAAGATGTGTAACACTAAAATTATATTATATTTAATTTAAGATGTAGAGAATGGATCCAGCTTATTGATAAATCACTTCACAGACGACCAATTCATGAATATTCACAAGAATAAGCTGATTCACTCTGTGGTTCCTTCCCTTCTCCTTCCTGTGAGGCAGCAGAACTTTGGTAGGTAATTTATTCCAGATCTAGAAGAACAGATTTCCGAGATTCAACATGCAGATCTAAGCAAACCAATACAATCTACTCTAGGAAATTTATCAACATCACCAGTAGATGATTTTCAATTTTTGTTGAGTTTGGCTGAACATTGATAAGCAACTTTCTGTAGATTTGAATAGTCAAGAAATTGTTGGCACCCTTTTATTATGTGGATCAATTAACTCTCGTAGTTTTCAATTTTCTGGTTCTGGGCTGATAGATAAACAAATTAAGTCAAGACGGCAGCTATTGCTGGAGCTGGAACTAACCAAAGATGAAATTACCCCTCGGAATCGGAGGATACTTAAGTTAACCCTCCAATGCAAAGATAATTATAGGCACCTTAAAAGACGAGTCGCTGAAACCCATGATAAATTGAAGGAAATTTACAAGCTTAAAAAAATGTGTTAGTCTTAAAAAAAATTACACCATCATCAGCTGCATTGACATGGGGAGATGCACGTAACAGCTTCGGTAAACTTAAAACCTGACGATCGACAAGGCGAGAAAAGTTGTTTGCTTTGACATTGTATAGCAAAAGTCCAAAAGCATACGACGTTTTGAGTGACCTTATGGCGCTCCCTAGCAGGAGTACTTTAACTAATTTGTTGAGCTGTGTTCTCTTTACTGTAGATATAAATAACCATATATAATAAGTTAATAAAATGAACCACAAAGACAAATACTGTGCTCTGTATTTTGATGAAATGTCTCTTCGAACTGGAGTCTTATTACATTGAGTCTGCTGTCAAATGTTGATGGTTTTGAGGACTTTGGCTCACTTGGTAAAACACCCAGACTGGCAGGCCATGTACTTGTGTTTATGATTCGTGGCCTCCATTCAAAGTGGAAACGACTTGTGGCTTATGCCACAATACCAAAGCAGTGGCAGCTCATGTATAGATACTTCGGAACTGCAGCACCCCCTATTTCCACTTGATATTATCGATAACATTTAATATAATGAGTTCTTTTTTCTTTAATTCTTTATTTATTTATTTTTGTAGTACAATATATATTCCTTAAGCTTAATGTTAGTGCTTCAGTAGCCATCTCCCAGTTTATGAAAAATATACAAAAATCTTTGTATGGAACTGTGTACTTCACAGTGCCAGCGATGTGGTGTTTGACTGTTGTGTGCATGCGCACATAGGAGTGGGTGGGAAGGAATGCGGGACTGCCAGGTAGAGAGAGCACTGTTGCTCTCGCAGTACCAGCTCTGGCGTGATGATGGAAGGAGGTGTGTTTTTTTTACTCAGCGTGTGTTGTGCTTAAAAACCGTGTACCATATTCTTGAATGTGATAAAGTGTAGAAGAGTTTAGAATTAGATTATTAATTCTGCTTCCAGCTATTCTATTTGATTCATTTTTTTTTTCGTTTTTTTTATTTAACAGAAAGACTAAATGCGCTTGCAGTATTTTCAATGGAGAAAAATTTCCTCGATTGTCATCCAGAGATCAAGTAGAAAATTATTGAACTTTTTGCGCAAATTAAAACAAAAAATAATGGATTTCATTTTTAAATGAATTGATCAAGTTTGAACTGTAACAATTTAATTTAAAGTAAGTATAAAAAAAATGTGTTTATTGTTAAGATTTTATCAAGTTTTATTTTTATACATTTTTTCCTTTTACACAATTTTAAAAAAGGTTAAACAATTTCTGGAGCAGCACCCCCACTAATTTTAGCTATGAGCTGCCACTGTTGGGCAGGTATGAAGACTTGAATTAATTCTCAAGAAATGCCATCTGAAGCCATTGCAACAGCAGAATTTCTTCTTTTCATGACTGACCTATTTGATAGCTTGAATAGGAAATTCACAGAAAGGTAAATTAATGAGTCCATTAACCCTTCGTTAGTCGAGGGGTGAGCGCAGTGCTCACTACCTTTTTTTTTATTCGTCTGACATATGTGCTGAAACAGCGTAGGAACAATGAATCCCAGTATAGCTGCCCGTTGGAATGTTTAGAATGGGGGCATGGTTAAGATAAGATGCCACGAGACCTACAGTCTGTGTCATATTGTCATTCTGTGAACATTGTCATATACGTGAGCTCGCCGCTCAACCTCGGGCAATTGTGTTATTATTTAATCTTAGAATCTTACTGTAGTATATTTTTATTTTTTATTATTTACAGTGATAATTTGATTCAAAATGGATTAGGAAGGTCAAATTAATCAATGGCTGTTAGATGACTTGGACAATTATTCAGACATAGAGCAACAAGCCAACAGTGAACACGACAGTAATTCTGAAGTATCTGGGGATGACATAGGTCAAGATCAAACCAAAAGTTATGGGCCACATTATGTTGGCCATGATAATGTCACTTTGTGGAACGTTCATCCTCCTCGTCCCAGCAGGCGTCGGAGACAAGAAATATAGTTATACATCCTCCTGGAGTTAAGAGAACTGCTCAACATGCTAAAACTGTTTATGAATCTTGGTGTCTTTTTTTCCCCAGATAATGTGTTGGAAGACATAGTGCAATACACAAATGATCGTCTACGTAAATTAAGAACTAACTATACGTGGGAAAGTGATGTTGTGGATAGCAACATTGACAATATTATTATTATTATTATTAGCACCGCGTCTTACTACCCGTTCGGGTTATACGCACTTACGCTAATGTGTAATGGTAGGGTGAAAGATGAAATGAAGGACCTACAGTTTAACGTGGAATCCGAACCACGGTGGAGGCCTGGCATTCCCCACATTCACAAGATGTCTTGTCTTGACGATATTAAAGCTCTAATGGGTTTGTTGTACTTGGCTGGGAAAATGAAATCATCTCATCGTATTGTACAAGAGTTATGGGCGAATGACCCGACAACCCCTGAAATTGTTCGTCTTGTGATGTTGTACAGAAGATTTTATTTGTTGCTAAGGGCTCTTCGTTTTGACGATGCGGAAACAAGAGCTGCAAGAAAAGCCAACAATAAATTAGCTCCTATCAGGGAATTATTCGAGAGAGTTTCGTTCAGCGCTGTCAAGACTATTATTCAATTGGAGACTATGTCACAATTGTTGAGATGTTGGAGTCATTTCGTGGGAAGTGTAGTTTTAGGCAGTACATGTCTAAAAAGCCGGCAAAATATGGGCTCAAGATATTTTCAATGGTAGATTCGCGAATGTTTTACACATTGAAAATGGAAGTATATGTTGGTATTCAACCAGATGGTCCATTTGTCTCTGATAATAAACCAACTAGTGTTGTAAAAAAGGTTGATAGAACCAATTAGATTCAGTGGACGTAACATAACATTAGATAACTGGTTCACTTAGGTCGGTCTTATGAACAAACCTGTTAGACATCAAAATCTAACCGTGGTGGGTACAATAAGAAAAAATAAACGAGAAATTCCACCTGAATTTGTGAACTCTCGAAGAAGACCAGAAAATTCAAGTTTGTTTGCTTTTGATGAAGATTCCTTATTAGTGTCTTATGTACCAAAAAAGTACAGAAATGTAATACTCATTTCAACGATGCATGATTCCGATGACATTGATTAAACTACAGGTGACTTGAGGAAACCAAGTGCTATTATCTTCTACAAGCTTACAAAAGATGGTGTAGATGTAGTAGATAAGTTAAAAGCCCAATATACTGTGGCAAGGATCTGCTACAGGTGGCATCTTCGAATATTTTTCACTTTACTTGATGTCGGCACAATTAACGCTCAAATCATTTTTCGAAGCAACACAGGAGAAAATATATCTCGAAGGAAGTTCCTGAAAACTTTAGGCTTAGATCTAGTCAACAATCATATGACTAGAAGAGCTTCAACCAGCGGTATTCACACAGATCTTTGAATTAAAATTCACCAGCATCTTCAATTAACACAAAATGAACGAGCAACATTACCCCAAGAAGGCCAAGGAAGGGTCAAGTGTGGTTACTGTCCAAAAAAGAAGAATCGTAAGACAGCATCTAGATGTTCCAATTGCCAGTTCCCTATCTGTGGTGAGCATACAATCACTATTTGCCAGAACTGCATATGGAAAGCAGAAGTTAACTCTGAGAATAGTGACTAAGAATTTAGAGTAAACAAAGCTAAGTGATTCACGTTGAAAAACTATTATGATTCATAAACACTTTTATCATAATCAATAAGTTTCAATATTTGTCCTTTTTTTAGTTCAATTTAGTTTCTCCTTGTATAAGAATTTTATAATCAATTCTAAGTAATATAGTTTAATATGTTCTAAAATTACTAGTACGTTAACTTTGAGGTGTAGTAGCTTATACATTTTTGTATAAGATGATAACTATTTACCTATTTTGTGATTTTCTATAATTAGTGTTTTTTTTTAAATATTTGTCTTTGTAATTTTTTTGTGATCGTTAAATTTTTTAATAAAAGATTGTAAATGAAAGCATCTCAATCAAAAAAAGTACAAAACATAAT
The DNA here is from genome assembly GCA_902151445.1 of Timema monikensis. Taxonomy (NCBI): domain Eukaryota; kingdom Metazoa; phylum Arthropoda; class Insecta; order Phasmatodea; family Timematidae; genus Timema; species Timema monikensis. The sequence continues at coordinate 83,871 of CABFVZ010002765.1, forward strand.
TCAAAAGGATACACAAATTCTGAAATTATATGAATATAACCAGCATAGAACATTCACAGATTGACAGTGAGCACGGCATTCACCCTCGACCAATGGTGTTACGAGACAAGGCTCGACTAACGTAGGGTTAAGGTGTTGGATTTCTCCAACAACTGGTCATCTAGACTTTTGGGGAAGTGTTCTTAAAAAAATATCAAATTTAAGTTTTGTGGATTGTACAACGGGAAAAGTATTACGACCACCATGTCAAGAAGGCTGGTTAACTGCTATCCATGCTGTACAGTTATTGTGGTCTGACCTTTAAAGAAAAGGATTTCAGCATCTCCAATTGCGCTGCTTGAATCAGGATGGCCTAAACAATCCGGAACAAACGAAGAACAAACGATTGCAATAATAAAAAATTGGATTTTTAAAAGTGGGGGGGCCAACTTCACGGACGTGTCTGTGTCATATTGTCATTCTGTGAACATTGTCATATAAGTGAGCGCGGCGCTCACCCTCGACCAATCGTGTTATTATTTAATCTTAGAATCTTACTGTAGTATATTTTTATTTTTTATTATTTACAGTGATATTTTGATTCAAAATGGATCAGGAAGATCAAATTAATCAATGGCTGTTAGATGACTTGGACAATTATTCAGACATAGAGCAACCAGTCAACAGTGAACACGACAGCAATTCTGAAGTATCTGGGGATGACATAGGTCAAGATCAAACCAAAAGTTCTGGGCCACATTATGTTGGACATGATAATGTCACTTTGTGGAACGTTCATCCTCCTCGTCCCAGCAGGCGCCGGAGACAAGAAATATAGTTATACATCCTCCTGGAGTTAAGAGAATTGTTCAACATGCTAAAACTGTTTATGACTTGGTGTATATTTTTCCCAGATAATGTGTTAGAAGATATAGTGCAATACACATATGATCATCTACGTAAATTAAGAACTAACTATATATGGGAAAGTGATGTTGTGGATAGCAACATTGACGAAATTAAAGCGCTAATGGGTTTGTTGTACTTGGCTGGGAAAATGAAATCATCTCATCGTATTGTACAAGAGTTATGGGCTAATGACCTGACAACCTCTGAAATTTTTCATCTTGTGATGTACAGAAGATTTTATTTGTTGCTAAGGGCTCTTCGTTTTGATGATGCGGAAACAAGAGATGCAAGAAAAACCATCGATAAATTAGCTCCTATCAGGGAATTATTCGAGAGTTTCGTTCAGCGCTGTCAAGACTATTATTCAATTGGAGACTATGTCACAATTGATGAGATGTTGGAGTCATTTCGTGGGAGGTGTAGTTTTAGGCAGTACATGCCTAAAAAGCCGGCAAAATATGGGCTCAAGATATTTTCATTGGTAGATTCGTGGATGTTTTACACATTGAAAATGGAAGTATATGTTGGTATTCAACCAGATGGTCCATTTGTCTCTGATAATAAACCAACTAGTGTTGTAAGAAGGTTGAAAGAACCAATTAGATTCAGTGGGCGTAACATAACATTAGATAACTGGTTCACTTCGGTCAGTCTTGTGTACGAACTTGTTGGACAACAAAAGCTAACCATGGTGGGTACAATAAGAAAAAATAAACTAAAAATTCCACCTGAAGTTGTGAACTCTAAAAGAAGAAGACCATAAAATTCAAGTTTGTTTGCTTTTTGTGAAGATTCCTTATTAGTGTCTTATGTACCAAAAAATTACAGAAATGTAATACTCATTTCAACGATGCATGATTCCAATGACATTGATGAAACTACAGGTGACTTTGAGGAAACCAAGTGCTATTATCTTCTACAACCTTACAAAAGATGGTGTAGATGTAGTAGATAAGTTAAAAGCCCAATATACTGTGGCAAGGGTCTGCTACAGGTGGCCTCTTCGAGTATTTTTCACTTTACTTGATGTTGGCGCAATCAATGCCCAAATAATTTTCCGAAGCAACACAGGAGAAAATATATCTCGAAGGAAGTTCCTGAACACTTTAGGTTTAGATCTAGTCAACAATCATATGACTAGAAGAGCTTCAACCAGCAGTATTCACACAGATCTTCGAATTAAAATTCACCAGCATCTTCAATTAACACAAAATGAATGAACACCATTGCCCCAAGAAGGCCAAGGAAGGGTCAAGTGTGGTTACTGTCCAAAAAAGAAGAATTGTAAGACGGCATCTAGATGTTCCAATTGCCAGTTCTCTGTCTGTGGTGAGCATACAATCATTATTTGCCAGAACTGCCATGGAAATGCAGACGTTAACTCTGAGAATAGTGACTAAGAATTTAGAGTAAACAAAGCTAAGTGATTCACGTTGAAAAACTATTAGGATTCATAAACACTTTTATCATAATCAATAAGTTTCAATATTTGTTCTTTTTTTAGTTCAATTTAATTTCTCCTTATATAAAAATTTTATAATCAATTCTAAGTAATATAGTTTAATATCTTCTAAAATTGCTAGTACATTAACTTTGAGGTGTAGTAAATTATACATTTTTGTATAAGATAACTATTTACCTATTTTGTGATTTTATACAATTAGTGGGTTTTTTAAAAAATATTTGTCTTTGTAATTTTTTGTGCTCATTAAATTTTTTAATAAAAGATTGTAAATGAAAGCATTTCAATCAAAAGAAGTACAAAACGTAATTCAAAAGGATACACAAATTCTGAAATTATATGAATATAACTAGTATAGAACGTTCACAGATTGACGGTGAACACGGCGCTCACCCTAAAACAACGGTGTTACGAGACGAGGCTCGACCAACGGAGGGTTAAGATGTTGGATTTCTCCAACAACTGGTCATATAGACTTTTGGGGAAGTGTTCTTAAAAAATTATCAAATTTAAGTTTTGTGGATTGTACAACGGGAAAAGTATTACGACCACCATGTCAAGAAGGCTGGTTAACCACTATCCATGCTGTACAGTTATTGTGGTCTGACCTTTAAAGAAAAGGATTTCAGCATCTCCAATTGCGCTGCTTGAATCAGGATGGCCTAGAGAATCTCTTCTCAGTTATTAGACAGTACGGTGGGGACAACAACAACAACCCAACAGCTGGCCAATAGAGGACAGCACTGAAAACCTACATAGTGAACGGCCTTTGTTCTTTTCGTTCTTCATGTAAAAATTCTAAAATGGATAATAGTGAGCTGTTGTCCAAATTGGATAATTTCTTAGGAGCAGCTCCAAGTAATAAACAAAAAGGTTAAGATAGACAAAATAATGTTCAGTACCTATGTTTCCAGTGTTAGCTCAGACAGCATACCTACTATTTCAAAGAGAGAGAGTATGGCTGAAGAACTAACGTTTGTTCAAGGACAGTCCGTAGCCGATATAAGTGGTTACATAGCAAAGAAAATGCTGGACGGCCCTTGCAAGAATTGTCATCTTTGTGAATCTAACCTTATTTCCCTTCCAGAAGAGGTGGTTATTGGTGGTGTGAAAGACATTGCTCCATAATTCAGATCAAAGATGTTGGTGGGTGGTTGAAACACCCATCCCTTGCTTTAGTTAGGTGTTTTGGTGTAGCGAATAGTGTGTCAATAGAATTACTACCAAACATTTTACACACACAAGGTGTAAGTCATCAACTTTCTTCAGCAATTAAGAGAGTTGATAATTTTGATTGGGCGGAATGTTCTAGTCAAAAGCAGCAGCTTACTAACCAGTTCCTTCGCTTGTTTAATATTGCAATACATTAGTATTGCAAGCAGCAAAACCGAAAAGCCATGGTTTTGACCAAGAGACAGGCTTCATCAAGAAAAGTGCAGTTATTTCGTCACGCATAAACTAGGATAATGTTTTACGACTACCTAATTTATTGCAGGTCCCATTCTCTCTGACAATGTAATGTTATGTATATTATTCTCGCTGACAACGTGATGTCTTTATTTTTTTCTTATTGTACATGGTATAAATTAGTTTTGGATGCCCAATATAATACTTGCTGACAATATAACTTTTTTTTTGTCTTAATATACTAAAGATAGGCCCTAAATTAGTTTGTGTATAATTCTCATTGATGACATAATGTCTTTTTTTTTCCTTTATGTATACAGTAGAAATTAGTTGTTTAGGCCCAATATAGTACTCGCTGGCAACGTAATGTTATTTATTTTTTT
>CABFVZ010002765.1:90044-101569 GCA_902151445.1 Timema monikensis
AATTACAGTTTTGCACTAAAATGCTCGCTGATAGCTATTAGTTCATCTCCCATCCACCTTAGTGCTTAAATTCCTGTTCAAGCCATTCTAAAATATATACTGAATCTAGAATGATTACATTAACCAATAAACCAAGGAGAGTGGACTAAGTGATAATTATGTTTGATTACTATTTTTATAGTCCTATCTGTTTATTAAATCTAAAGAAAAGTTATTGTTTTCCATCTATTTAAAATTTGGTACAGTTTATATATTTGTTTTCTATTAATGTGTTTAGCTTTTGTCAGTACGAGAAATAGCAGTTTTAGTCCTTAAAAAGTCCTTGAAAGGTCCTTAAATTTATGCTTCATATGTCTGTAAGAACCCTGATTAAACAGATAACATTAAAACATCCACTTCACATAAAAAAAAACCTGCAATAACTTTCTTTTTATTTCTTAAAATTGTATATTTAAAAAAAAAAACTTCCAGTTACAAAATTTTAAAGGACTTCCAGATAAAGTTTTGTAATAGACAATATTTTTTTTAAAAAGAAAAAAATTGACTTTAGGTTAAAAATCTTTAAACAATTTTTGGTTAAGAGATTAGAAATTTATTAGCGGTAGCACATCTTCAAGTCATCTCAATGATATTTAAGTCCTCGTTTGTAAATTTTTACCAATATAAAGGATTGATATTAGGTATACATGCGTAGATACTTTCATATTAAAAAGATAGCAACACCACTTCATCAAAGAGTATAGATGAAAATTATTATAAGATACACCTTTAGAGAAACACATTGAGAAAAAACTAAAAAGTAACATCTCTTTTCACCAAAGAGCATAAATATCAATTAATATATTTGCTAATATACCTCGGTAAACTATTGGTTTTATAAATAAATATTTCAAGTACAAGTTTTTTATTTTTAAGAGTAATAAAACTTTTCATTGGTAAGTTGTTTAGTATCACATAGGGTTGTGGAGATATGGAAATGTCATCTTATGTAAAGTACTATCAGTCATTTTTATGGGGAAATGAGATTAGCCATTTTGTTTGTAATGTTAAGCAAAGCTTAGATACAAAATTTAATCAAAATTGTTAAAGGCTAGATATATAATTCCAAAAAACTCCTTGGGTGATCCTAAAGGCCCGTTAACACGGTGTTAGTTGTCTAATGCATGTCCACTCATTTGGCTGCGCGCGCACAGCTTGCACCGTGTGAACAGACAAGCAAGCTACCAACAAACCAGTCCACTTACAACTGAAAGAGTTGGTCACCTTCCAACTTTACTAATGCAAGTAGTTAATTCAAAATGGTGGCAACTGAGAAATGGTATGAACGCGACACTCTTTAAATTGCCAACTGCTATCAATAAATTAGTGTATGTGGAATTTCAAACATATACTATATAATGATAGGAGTGTGAGTGAGAGAGCACTATGAGAGATTGTAAAATGCCTTTATATTCCTTTAACTCAGTACTTCCCAACCTATTTAAGATCTTTAAACAAATGATAATTCACTGTGCCCCACCTTCGCAAATAGCCCCCCATCCCTCTATCAGGGGGAATTACAAACCTTCGCACATATTTCTAGTATTTTGTATGTGTCCGATAACACTAAAATCAACAGATGTTTGATTGGACAGTAGGGGGGAAAACATATGTTTAATTAGATAGTAATGGAAAATAATAGATAGTATTGGAAAATAACATGTTAAATCCGCTAGTATTGGAAAATAACAGATGTTAAATCAGATAGTATTGGAAAATAACAGATGTTAAATCAGATAGTATTGGAAAAGACCAGAAGTTATGTTGGTTAGTGTTGGAAAGGAACAGATGCTTATATTGGATAGCACTGGAAAGCAGTGTTGCCAATTTAACGACTTTTACGGGTCTGAAACAAATAATTTTAATTTTTAAAGCCTGTTGACTGGAGACTTTCATTAATTTTTTGTCAAGTTCTTATTCATTATTTTAAATTTTAATATTGTAGAATTTTGATTTTTGAACTATTGTACTGCAAGGCATTGCTTCGGTTTACCTAAACAACTACATACTAATTTCTGTCATTCATAAATCACAATGACATAGTTCCGGATCCTGGGATAACCTCATCCACTGATGTATCTTACATTCAGATTAGATTAGTGTATGCATTTTTGGTTTGGTAACAAATCTGACAACTTTTTAATTTTTTGTTTAGTGACAATCTAGTGACTTTCTGATACCAATCTAATCTACCAATCAACTCTTTAATGGCCATTGGCAACACTGCTGGAAAAGAACAAATTTTAAATCAGGTAGTATTGGAAAATAACAGATGTTTGTCTCGGATAGTATTGGAAAGGAACAGATATTTATATTGGATATTGTTGGAAAGGAATACATTTTCATTCAGATAGTAATGGAAAAAACAGATGTTCAGGCAAATTATGAATAACTAATGTTTTATTTAATGTGAAAAAACAAATAAAAAATCATTTTAAAATCGATTTGGTTCGTAGCCCCCGGGTTGGTAGTCTCTGTTTTAACTTCTCAAGTAACATTGACTACAATAGACACACCAATGACCGTCACTTCTCATTCTGCCATGTTTTTAAAAACTGTAATTATGCAAGTGAAAAATATGTGTCAACACGACCTGGATGTTAGTCAGCTAACATCAATAAACTTGCATTAGTTCACTAACACGCATGGTGTCAACAGGCCTTTATGAAAACCCTAGATACCAAGTTTTAGCTCGATTGGTAAAATAATTTTGTCTCTAAGTCAAGATACACACACACACAGGGAGTCGGATCGGGTAAACCACTTTTTTTTTGTTTTGGGTGGTTATGAAATGTTGATATTTATTGAAACCTCAAGTTCAAATTTTTTGATCATAATACTTTCTCTTCCTGAGGGATGCGAGAAAGTAAAAATAAACCAACCTTTTATAGGACACAAATAAAAATCTCCTAATTGCAAATATCTAAAGTTAATAGTTTAGGCGCTAGAACCAATTAAAGTTACACTTTCAAGAACCCCACATTAAGATGAATTGACGCTTGTGGTCGGCGCAAGAACATTAATAGCATTTTTGATTTATTGCATAGTAAAATTTAAATATTTGTTTGATTTAGTCTTAAAAAGTAATATATTTTCTTTCCTTTTAGGTTCTTAAGAATTGATAAGTTCTTGAGCACAGTGATAAACATTCTTCCACAAAGAAACTTTTATTATCAAATAGCTGAACAATTGATGTTACTAATTGATTTGTACACATTAATTGTAAAATAAATATTTTAAATGGTTTTTTTTTTCTAAAAAAGTTAAAGTAACAACTAAAATATAAATAATGTGTGCTCTCATATAAATATATTATTTGAGAGAGAGCTATATTTTAGGATCTTGCATTTAGGAAAAAATTGCCATTTTTGATAGAGTTATAATGTTTCTTTTAATGAAATGTTTTGTACTAGGAATTTTTTTATTAGTATTAGATTTTGTCAATGCTTTTGACATTGATTTGTTCTTTAAAAAATTTAAACTCGCTGTTCATTAAATGAAGCATTTTCTTTTGGTAATAATTAATGTTATATTATTATGCTGGACTTTATCTTATGATCCATAGTAGCTTTAATGATGTAGTTCTAAATATCGCCACCAGGGCATACGCCTAGTTAACTGTTTACCGCGAGAGAGCTCTATATCACGTAGTACTAAACCCGGACACTAGTGGAAGCTGTCTAACACGGCCTTTAACGTTCTCTACGTGACTCATAGTAGTCATTTGGAAGCCGGTTCGTAATTTAAAGGTTAACATTTTAAAATTATTGTGATTTTTTTTAAAGACCTTTGCTTTACTAAGTAGTTATTTATAAATCATGCGGGTAACACCTTGTTAATTTATAGAATACGATATACCAAGTGTGAGATTTAGTTTTAAGTTAGGCTACCTAGGCCGTGTCTGAATAGTCCCTCAAAGGGCCCTTGGAAGCCATGTGCACTTTAAAGTTGCAATGGCGTCGGCTTAAAGGCCGGAAGTGTTTTTTGATGGTGTCTGAATTCTTAAAGTGTACAATTGCACCCCTTATTGCGCACTTTACTAAGGGGTACATAAGACTTAACCTTTATCGCGCACTTTAGTTAAACTAGCTTTTTATATTTAATGAAAGTATTAAGATTATGTGAAAATGGAATAAAACATTCACATACTGTTAAATAAAACTAGTATAGTTTGTTATTTGTTTATATGCATGATGTTAAATGGTTAAATTTCTCTTTCTAGTGTAAATATCCCTCTCAAAAGTTTTTTTTTTTTTTTGCTAGTTGAGATCTTCAGTAAAATTTGTTTGAGAATAATACTTGACAGATATAAGTACATTAATTAGGGCAATATATATATTTGTGTAATATATGTATATATTTTACATTTTCTTTACATATGCAAAAATGTTTGACATGCTCTTTGGTATCCCTGCGTACATCAGGCTCCTTTTGGCGCGTAGCTGTAATTTCTTTGTTTATTCAGCAGTCGATCATTCTGTCAAAATGTTTCAAAACAAGAGATGAACATGTAATTTATTTAGTAATTCCTATAGGCCTATATATTTATCTGGCAATACATTTACATGCTTTAAAACAACTTTATAGGCCTAGTTTGTCAGCTTCCCAAAAATTTTAAAGTTTATAAAACTGCTTTAGGATTGACCATTTTTTGGTCATTTTCCAAATACTTTTTTTTTAACAATAACCCATAAAGGGGTTACCAATATAGTTTAACTTCATTTTCTTTTTGTCTACTCTTAATCATATTATAATGCTATTTTTTAATTATGATTATTGTAAAATAACATATGGCATATAATTGATTTTATTATTTACAGGGACAGTAGAACAAACCTTAAGGCTCATATAATTAAGGAAGATAAATTATAAATATGAATTTGCGCCTTTAAAAATGTCACCATTGTCGAATGACACCATTGACAAAACAATATCAAAATTCAATATCGTTACCATGGAAATGTACGTTTCAGAATTAGCCACCAGATGGCTCTAGCTGTACTTTGCTATCTGAAAACTATCATGCACCCTATGTACTTAAGGGTGCCAGATACATATTTTATTAAAGCTTGCAGTATTATTATTATTATTAGCACCGTGTCTTACTACCCATTCGGGTTATACGCACTTACGCTAATATGTAATGGTAGGGTGATTGTGAGATGAAATGAAGGACCTACAGTTTAACGTGGAATCCGAACCACGGTGGTGGCCTGGCATTCCCCACATTCACAAGATGTCTTGTCAGAGGTGAAGGAAGGGTTTGGTAATCAGATAAATCTTTGCCGGGACCGAGGATTGAACCCCGGCCGTCAGCATAGAAGTCTGACACCTTACCCCTAGACCACCAGGTCACCAAGCTTGCAGTAGAGTGCACAAGTGCGTAGGGGACAAACTATTCAGACACGACCCTAGTATTCTTTTTTTTAAACCTGGCTTTGATTTGGGATGTTCTACTGTGAAGTATTTTGCTCAAAATCTCAACTTTTACGTCACTGCTACGTCCTTTTTCTGGGTCTTTTAAGTGATTTTATTTGTGTTTCAGAAGAGACCCCCGTCTACAGATCTTCAGACTTCATATTCATGGTAAGGTGCGTAGCGCTCTGTAATGGCCCGTCTACAACCAACCTACATGCTTGTTGGACTCGCAACTATGCAATCGCAAATGCCCTCGTAATTACGCTTTTATTAAATACAAAATAGGCTGTCTACAATTAAAAGTCTTAAAACGTAATTTCAACCAATAGGAACAAACATCAATGATACCTATAAAAGTCAAATTCATATTAATGTTTTCAAATAAGAAATAAATATTTAAATGGTTAAATACCCATGATTTTAATTGAAAATCCTGTATTCATTACTATACATTTCCTAGCGTTGTTGTCATAGATCAAATAACTTCATACTATTTGATTTTGTAGTCCATCCATATTGGTTTTCTTATTGGCTGAACGCAACTACATAAATGCAAGAGATGGACAATGTTCATCTCCTCCTGACAAGCTGGTTTGACAGTTTCGACATACAATTGTGTTTGCGTAAGCTATTGTAGACGGGACAAAATTACGTTGTCGCGAGTCCGACAAGCGGGTGTGTTTGGTTGTAGACGAGCCATAAGAGAGACTCCACACTAACAGATTGCACTGTCTAAAGAGTCCACAGTCCTTATCACTTTGTAGTAGAAGTTGACTTAACTTTAACTTTCTGGCTACTAAAACCTACCAATCACATCAAAGTAAGAATGTGCGCACATTGAAATGAAAGTACCAATGGCCTTTTCACAGCTATTATATTTTCTAGCTCAGTTTTAAATATAGGCTATTATTTGTGACTGCACATAACCTACCTTTCAAATGTATTCTATCCTAGACATTTTATCAAATTTTGTTTAGTTACTTTTGTTAATAATCGTTTAGCTGGGATATTATCTGCTTGCACCTAGCCCTAGAAAATTTACTTTTGAAGAGTTTAATTTTACATTGTTTCCTACTTTCTTATTGTTTGAAACAATCATGTGATTATGTCTACAAACTAAATAGCTGTCAATTCTATTTTCAAACACTATAAGAATGCGGAGCTTACAGATTATATCAACGAGGCTGTGCCATATTCTTACTGCTATTTTACATGTTGGAACAGACAACCTGTTGTTGTTGTCTTACTACCCATTCGGGTTATACGCTTTAAGTACTAATTACGCTAATGGACTAGGAATTGGGAAGGTTGAATTAGAGGAAGTGAACCCACATTTGCGTAGAGAGAGAGAGTGTGGAAGACCATTTAGGAAAAACCGCCCCCAGTTCACCCGACTGAGATTCGAACCTCCCATCCTCAGCAGTTGAGCTCAACATGACTAGCGCGTTAGCCAACTACGCCACCGAGGCGGGTGACAACCTGTTTAAGTAATTAGTTTTTGAGCAACACATCTAGAGATTTTGAAAACTTTTCTTCACTAAGGTATGTCAACTCATAGGCATGCTCAGAGAACTTTTACCGACGTTCCCTCAGAAAAAGTGTTGATTATATTTGTTTGACATGCTTGAGTTAAATCAAAAGGTTTGTCAGCTAAAAGAAAAGGCGCAATGCAATTCTATGTGACCTGGTGGTCTAGGGGTAAGGTGTCAGACTTCTGTGCTGGGGGTCCGGGGTTCAATCCCCGGTCCTGGCACAGATTTATCTGATTACCAAATCCTTCCCTCACCTCTGACAAGACGTGTATTAATCACAACCTGTGAATGTGTGGAATCTCAGACCTCCACTGTGGTTTGGGTTCCATGTTAAACTGTAGTTCCTCCATTTCATCTCGCAATCACCCTACCATTACACATTAGCGTAAGTGTGTACAACCCAAACGGGTAGTAAGACGCGGTGCTAATAATAATAATAATAATGCAATTCTATGACTGGTGGACCGAGGGTGATTTTACCTAAATGGCTTTCTACTCTCCCTCCTAGCAAATTGGGGTACATCTCTTCTAAATTCAACCTTCATCATCCTTAACACATTACATGGCTTAATTATAAGATGCGTAAAACTAGAACCGGTAGTAAGATATGATGCCACATAAAAATATATAGGTTACATTTTGTTTGAAGAAATCTAGAACATCTATTAATGAAATAGCACAGCATAACCTCACGCAAGAATCCATACAAACTAAACTGATTAAAACTGCCACATCCATTAGATATCACAAATATAAAAGCCCATTGATGCCAACCAAACTTTCAAATGTTCCCTTGTCGGTGTGTGTGCGTTTGCGTGAGGAAATTACACAAACAAATACAATATAAAGTTAGTAAAATTTATATTTTAATGAGCTAATATTTTCTCAAAATAAGCCTCTGTAAATTTAATTACCATGTAAGAATCAAAAGCAGTTATAAATTTGAAAATTTTTACTACATTATTGGCTCTTACACATCGTCCCCCAACACGCCATTTCTTTTACTATCCTGAAGGCGGCACAATTCTTTCTTATCAGCCTCGGTGGCGTAGTTGGCTAACGTGCTAGTATCGGGTTGAGCCGGTTAGGTCAATGCCGAGGACGGGAAGATCAAAGTTCGAGTGATCAGGGGGAGTGGTTCCTAAATGGTTTTCTACTCTCCCTCCATGCAAATGGGGGTTCACTTACTCTAAATTCAACATTTCTAATTCATTAGCTTAATTAATACTTAAGCATACAATCTGAACAGGTAGCAAGACACAGAGCTAAATAAAAATATTTCCTAAACAATGCCTGGATATTTTTTTTTTCTCTCAAGAAACTCCGTCAGCATCAGTGAATATATCTCGCGGGAACTGCATGAGTGAATCCCAAGTCTCATCCCGCTTAAAATTTGCCACAAAGCCGGCAATTGACAGTAATCCTCTAAAATCTTAGTAAAAAAAACTCACGATTACTTAATGATTTGTATATGAAAGCCGACATGATTCCTCTGACTGATGAAATCACTCTCTTTGCAGTGTGGATACGAGAGCCTGTCTTGTACCCTCCACACACGTATGAGCCAATAGCGAGCTAGTGGCGAGCCGAGCAGGATTCGTACGTGGATGGGCCGCTTTAGTCCTTAATGTAATAATTGCGCGTGATTACTACTTCTGTTCCAATTCCATTCCTCTTTGCACACTTATACATGTCTTAAATGGGCTCTCTAGAAATAATCTCATTACAAAATGTATTTCAATTCAATTTTTAATGATTATAAAAATATTTTCATACTTAAAAACACTAATTTTAGACTTAAGTTAACCAAAAAGTAACTAATGCTAGTTATGGATTCAAACGTATTAATACAAGTTTTAAATAACTTTAAATTTGAAAATAATGAATATGTATTCTCAATGTTAAAATTGTATTCAACTCAAATTATTATTTTAGAAGGGGACTATGTATAAATGGTAATAATAATGATTATTCAAGTATGGGGGTGTGGCTAATGCTCTAGAACAGGTAATTCGACCTTAACTGACCTCTACACTTCTAGCGTATGGAGGAATTCATTTCAGAGGTGGGGACACCATATAGCCAAACTCCACTATCCCCAAATATGTGAGCATGATGGTGGAAAGCAGAGGGGACCTACAGTTTGCCGTGGACTCCGAACCACGATGGGGGCGTGGCAGTCCACACATACACAAAGTGTGAAGGGACACACTTTGTCAGAGGTGAAGGAAGTGTTTGGTAAACAATTAAATCTGTGCCAGGAACGGGGTTTGAACACCGGACCTCTAAAACAGAAGTCTGACACCTTACCTCTAAACCACCAGTATTCAAGTATAATTAGTGATATTTAGCTATGTTTATATTATTCGAGTATTTAGTTGTTGTTTTTTTTTGTTTCTTTTTTTCCTGTCAAGGCGGAACTTTAATTGAGGATAATTCGAAATGGATGAAAATATTAAATTAGTTAACCAGTCAAAAGTACTTTAATGTAAAATTTGATATTGACTTTTAAAGTTTGTTAAATTAATGAATGATATATATATAAAAAAGGGAAATTGCTAATATTATCTTAATTAAATAGCCTATATTTACCATTACTTTTTTTTTTAAATTGATTTGTACCTACTTTAAGAGGCAGCTCGAAACAAACAAGCGTGCAAAAGTTCTGATCTTGATCACAACTAATGACTAGCTCAGCTTGAAACTCAAAATCTAAGTACTTGCAGAGCCCTAGTCTATATATAATTATGGTTCTTATACAACCTAACTAACCCAAACTTTCATACGCTAATAAATTAAAATTTCTTATAATTTTATCAAATAAACAATTAAATGTTTATAGGAAAATATGTCATACAACACAAATAATCATGGGCTAATGTTAAAATTTAAAGAACATAAGTCAACTCAAAGTTTGTCAATATTTATACTTATCTTGTGAATTTAGTGAGTTTCATTTCAATTGTATAATTATTCCAAATCAAACTTTAAAAATCTTGGTACCAGACCTATTCATTTCACTATCTTAAGTATGTAATAAATAGTAAAAAGATAATGTATTTATTATTTATCAAAACAACTAATTTTCATATGTTCTATGCTTAAAGTGGTAAATGTAATTGATGAGCCAGATAAATAGTTTAACACTTTCTCAATCAAATGTATGAAATCCTAGTTTTGGACACTTATAAGCAAAGATATAAGCTATTTCATAAGCACCAAATGATTCTAAATCTATCATATTATTCTAACCACAAAAATTAGGCACACAACAAAATTTTATATTAAAAATATAAATATAAGAATTTTAAAGGTAAATGTATTTAGAAGGTAGTACCTTTTATTAGCATTACACCTTTAATATCATTTCCCTATTAAATATAACATTTACGGTACCTATAGCCCATCTACGGTAGGAGAGTTTGCAAGTGACAGCATGATGTTCTTTATTCCAAAATAATTATTTTATTGGTAATACTGTATTATCAATAGTTATTTCCGAAGAGGTTGACATTAGTGACTTTCAGCTACTGTTTGAAACAAAAAACTCTCTGCTAAATATCAATTACCACCTCTGTCTTCGTAGATGGGGTGTACTAAAGAAATGGGCAAAGGAAGGTTGAGGGCTATTACAAATGGTTCATCATCGTGATCATCATGCACAGTTTCCTGTTACTGGCAGGGTCTGTATCGAACACAAGCCTTTCCATTCACGTCCGTCCTCCCACCACCTTTCTTCCTCCATGCCGGACCATTCCATTTCTCTCCTCGCCACACTCTGCATTTCTTTTATCCATACATCCTTGGGCCCTCTGTTGGTCTCCTGCCCACCACTTCCATTTCTAGCATCCTCCTTGGATTCCTCACCTCTTCACATGTTCATGACACCTCAATATCGCCTTCTCTCTCCTATCCTGCAGGGGTCCCTCCTTCACTCTCTCTCTCACCCTTTCATTTCTCATTCTGTCTATCCTTATCCCTCCAATCCTGCTCTAATCCCTTTCCATCATCACCCAGACTTCTGACGCATACTAGCATATTGGGACATAGTACGTCCTGATTCTTTTGTAAAAAGGCCTTCGCTTGTCTCCCTCTCTCTCCAATTTCTCTCTTGTTTCCTCTTCTTTCCTCCAACACACATCAGAGTCCAACATAAAGGTTTTAAAATTGTTTATTTACGGACAATAGAAGCGATGCTTAATTGATTTTTATTAGAGTTGATTCGGAAACAATAAGTTAATGTAAGTATAAGGTATAAAAGGACAAGTTTCATTTATAATCATTGAATCTATAGTAACTATAGTAAAAAACAAATGAAAAAGTTTGCCATACAATTGGAATCGATAAACATTGAAATAAAGAATACAAAGGAAAGATCTACACCACAGAAATTATAGGTGTCAAGTTCACATTCAAATTTCAGGCACATCAAGCCCCTTCTTCCACAGAAGACATTGATGTGCCCTAAAAACTACTGTGCATTATTTTTTATGTGAATGTTTAGAGACCTACACTTTTTTGGTGTCATGGTTTTTT
>CABFVZ010002766.1:0-16178 GCA_902151445.1 Timema monikensis
TTTGCGTGGAGGGAGAGTGGAAAACCATTTAGGAAAAACCACCCCCAGTTCACCCGACCAAGATTTGAACCTCGATCTCCCCGTCCTCGGCGCTCGAGCTCAACACGACTAGCGCGTTAGCCAACTACGCCACCGAGGCGGGTCACATATCATGTTAATCCTCGCAAAATATATGAATGAAACGGGTACATTTGAGAAATAAAACAAGACTAGTTTCGTTTTGTATTTCATAGAAAATTTACAAATGAGGTGGCCCAATGGCTAGATAAATTTATTCTTAGTAGTTTATTTTTCCTTTTTATTTAGTTTTATCAATTTCCTTTATTATAAAATAGGAAATTTACAGAAAGTATCTTTTATGCTTTCTAGTAAAGATGTCTAAAACTTCTTCAGACTTCATTCTGTATGTGGTGTCCTGATTGACTTGCGGAAAAGCTAATTCATTTATGTGTTATATCACAACACCGTAGATAGGTCTTACGACAATGCAGGATCGTAAAGGAGCCCTCTTCTGTGCTCCTGACAGGCAATGTACACACGAGTTGAAACAGAACTTTAATGTTTGGTATGGTAGAAGCGCTTTTGTAGCCTACTAAAAGAACTTTTCTGAAGAGTTTGTATCCACATCCACTTCCAGATTTGTAGCGCTCATTTCAAAGCTGAGACATCAGTGTATAACCCGAACTGGTAGTATGACCCGATGCTAAAAAAAAAAAACACATCCTTGTAGAATTCAGCTCCTTGCAGAACTACATCTTCAAAACTGTCAATGAATCCTGGTGACAACAGCTTTTGAAGCTGTAATTTTGGAAATCTTGAGGAAAGGCTCATTTACCATGTAATCAAAAAGGGAAGGTTAACTACGTTATAATACTCAACTGACTCACTTGACTGTGATTGAAAGTTGGGTATTATTTTGTGGGTTCATTGTTCTTGGTTTATTGATTTCTATCTCCATTCCTTTGCCAAATGTTCAGACTTTTTTGAATGAATTATTGTTTTTGTCAAGTTTCTCTTGGAGGTTTGCCACTGTCGCTTCGACAAGCTGTATTGTTTTGAGTACAAACATGTTTTCTGCCTGTAACTTCCAAGCCAAGGTCAGTTATTCCCAAAACAATCTCAGCGGTGAGGAACTCTAATGATAGTGTAGAGTAAAATGCATTACTTCCTCTGCCTTCAGGTGACCCAGTGATCGTTTCCAAGACTATAGGGAGGCAAGGGAGTGTGTCCAAAAAGGTCAAAAGGTATGTTTTCCTTTTTTGAGCCTATATTTAATTTTTGCATCACCATACATACACTGCTCCTAGCGAATTTTGGTGGAAGCAAAATCTCTATTTATAAAGTGGGATCAGTTTATGAAATTGGGGAGTTGGGAAATTGTATACATCAGGTTGTTGCAATATAACCCCAATATTTTTACCCGAGTAACATTTCCATTCTATTTATAGTAACAAACTATTTAACCCTTTTATTTAATAACTAATTTTAGGTACCTAATGTATTTTATGGTCATCTGGGTGGAGGTCACACGTACCCCTGTGCCTCCCTCCCTTCTTATATCTGCTAATTATGTAATTTGTTTGTTAGTGTCTTTATCTGTCCTTGGTATAAATACTCAGCACAGTAAGTTAAAAAATATAACCAAATAAAGTAATTCAACAAATAAAAAGAATAAGTAGGGTTTACAAATAAAACAATGCCAAGTAATTTATATATTTTTTATTTTAGGTGAATAAACAGACTACTTTATTGGTAAAAAAAAAACTTACTAATTAATTATAATTAGCTCATTTAGGTGGATAAGATAGCCAATTCCTATAATATCTTTAAATGTACAGTGAAGTAACACCTTTTTAAATAAATATGGTGTAAGCGAATGTGTTGGAGATAAAAAATTATTGGTGGACCAACACAATTGGTTCAAGCTTAACTAATACTAGAATTGTGTATAAAACCAATTTACATAGTTTTACAGTTTTAAATACATTATAGAATCATGGAAGCAAACTTTTAACCTTATGTAAAATAATTTATTTATAAACTTAATTCATGAAAAAATATTTAAATTACAAGATTAGTAGGTATATCATTTGCCATCATCACAATCACAGAATCTTTATAACAGTATACAAATGTGCACAAGGTATATCAAACTTTGAGTATTTATATAAATATAAGAATGTAAAATATATTTTTCTCACAAAAAAATTGATTTTTAACATACATCAAGAACCCACAAATAAAATTTTAACAGATCACAGAGGTAAAATGTATATTCATATGGGATAAAATGAAGCTTATTCTCAACAAATGTATATACACACTTAATTTGTTTGTGTTAAAATATTTTAATCACCAAGTCATGTGACCAAACACACAAGTATTTTGTATATATATAAAAGGCAATGTTATAATCTTTAATATTCAATGAGTTTAACACATTTAAACATGAATGAGAACAGTATCCAAGAAAACTACACACTATTAAGATGATTTTCAACCGGTCAGGGTATTTTTTTTTTTTTGTCAGTTAAATATCAAAATATTTTATAATAAAAGAGAAAAAGTAAAAGTGAAATACAATTTCAAATCATTTAAAAATACAGGAGGAAAAACAAAGTATGCCTGAGATTGAATAATATAAATGAGAAGCAAGGAGGCATTTTCCTTTTACAAACCTAAGCAAATAGTAGCATGGTACATTTACACTATGATTATGAATAAATAGTTTTGAGCAATGCTGAAAGTTAGAATATTGGATTTATATTAACATATTTTTGGTAAATTTTCGACTAAAGCTAAGGACTATTAATCGGCATATGGGATCACACTTGGCTTTTCAGTAACATGTTCCTCAACTTATTTTGTGCCACACCAAGACTAATAAAGCTTTGACCATTCAAGTACTCAAACCAATACTTTAATCTTTTGGAGATCGAGAAATGTTTGAAAGCATTACTAACAATCTTGCTCATGTTATGAAGCCTTGTACCAGATGATAGTTAAATATTTTTAATGATTTTGACATGATAAAACATACATAAAGAGTTTAATTAAATATTTCAGTTAGGCTGCCTCAATTTGTTTTATGCTTAATTAATTATTTAACCTGTAACTTTATAGTGGTTTGGGGAGGGGGGCGGGGCGGTGAGGAAAATAGTGCCAATCCTTCTATTAAAGTGTGATAAGATAAATTAAGTGAAGTGTGTCTTGAATATAGTCAAGGGCCTGGATAGAACAATAATTAATTAGGTATCCTTATTGGCAAGAAATTACTTAAACATACTGCTTAGGCTAATGATTTAAAGATCAAAATATGTAACAAATCATACATTACTCATCAAATTACCTTTATACAAAGTTAAAACTAACACATATTTTGAGCAAGCAAGACACATTCTTCTAGTAGATCTACTAAGGTCTCCCAAAATGGGATCAGTACTGGTACCTGCCACGGCTTCTTTGGTGCTGACTGACAGCTCACAGTTGACTTCTGACAGTCAACATTTAGGTATATACCTAAATTTTGACTGTCAGAAGTGACAGCCGCTAAACACATGTTTTTGCAGATCATATGGTTCGGCATAGGGATACATAATTTGGTTTAGTAACTTTTCAAAGCCGTCAACTGTGAGCTGTGGGCTGTCAGTCAGTACCAAAGAAGTCATGGGGCTACTGTAAATGTTTTAGTAGCTTGTGCTGTAACTTAAAAAACATATATAAGTACTAAAGCTAATGTATTAAGTTATTGTGACCAGCAATTCATGCCTGATTGTCAAAATCTTCCAGTGTGTAATTTTGATTGTTTATCGAACATGGAAAATCTCATAAGAGACATTTGCTTATTTAAGAAATGTATGTTTGTATATACTAGATGGAATGTATACATGCAGTTCACAAGTTCAAAGGAACCAATATTTGTTACAAATTTGTTTCACCTATAGCCTAATATTGTGAAAGTTAGGCCTAGCTGAAACACATGAGATACATTTGAATGTTTTCATATGTTATCAATAGATATATTTATCCTGAATGCAGACAGTGGATTGGCAAGCTTGGTGCGAATACTATTTTCAAATCTGTCTTTAATAAATGAAAAGTCCATAACATTTCGTGGTTTGGATTCAATCCAAAATCTATCAAACTCATAAAATAGATAACAATAAAGCTGATGAAATACTTTAATGTCGGGAAATATTTTGGAGACATTGTACACGTGTGTTTTGGCTAGCCCTTCCTTCAACAGGTGATATGCCATAAAGGTTAGGTTTATGCCAACTACTGCAAATGCATAACCATACTGAGGGTGGTGCGAATGTGACAAAACATGGCTAGCAGGACCTGGGTACTCTTCTGCAAAATAAATAAGATTTTCAAGTCCTAAAATACCCATACCTCTAAAATCAGTTTTAGGATCATCCCCTTGAAAACCAATTTCCTGCCACTGTTTGGTGACTCTTGATTTAAGTTGCACATCAGGCATTAACAATCCCCACAACTTCAAAAGCTTGTCTTCATGAGAAGAATCATCCGCATCATACTGGATAGTTCTAAGTCGTTCAACTTCATGCACTAACTGGCGATAACCCCAAATGTGCTGCACACATTTACGAAATGATTGTACAAACTGGGGGTGAATTCTAGGATTAATTTTTTTAACCCTTAACACTGTATTCACAGCATAAGTAACTATTTGAAATCTATCTTCCCCTCTTAACCGTCTGCCACTACACAACTCATTCATTTCTCTGATAAGCTTATTTATTTCTGAAGCTCTGGAATGTTCTAGTGAATATTCAATTTTAGAGCTACGAGGAGCACCGAAACGTTCCCCATAACATATTCTTTGAAGTTCACATAATTTTGTTGTTTTTCTTAGAAACCATTTAATTAAAGGTCTTAGGTACCAATAAACTAACGAACATAAAGAGTGAAACATGCCTTAACTAAAGTCCAGACTAGTCTTCTTAAGAGGTAGTTTCCTACTTTGATTATTGAGCGAAATGCATTTTCAACTTTAAAGTAAAACTATTATTATTAAAAGCATTATGTTTAATTAAATAAACAGTTCAATAAATTAGAATTTACCGGACAATTCAAAGATAATACACTTCGACCAAAACATATTATTTTAATTATCTATGAAGTTGCATTCAATTATAAAAATAGCTAAGAGAAAACATTTTTCTTATAGACATTAAGTAGTATATAAATACTGAATTGTCACATTGACTATACTATTCTCAATATGTAGAGTGCAACCATTATTTTACAAGAAAAATAAATGCTGTTCTGATGCATTTAAAAAAAAATTGAGATAGCATATTTTCTGTTTGGGTCCTCACCCACGGGAAATTTTGTGAAGACTTGAAAGTGATGTTTCGAGGTCGACTTGGGCTCAAGGAAATAAGATAAAAAATAATATACATGTTTAAAATTTAGGCGAATTCATTCGCGTCTTTCAGTTAATTCAATCAAATCTTACTAGCTTTATTGAATTCCTTCACTCAATCATATAATTTTATCTGTAATATTGCAGATAATTAGACCCGCCGCGTGTGAAGTCAGCGTCCGGGACTGTCTTGATAGAAATGCCTTCCACACACACACAGACATCATCTCGTATTTACATCATCATTCCAAGGCTGTTATACAACCTTTGTTGTGCAGACAGACACCAATCAAAAAACACTTTTTCGATCATCCAAAGTTTATGCTTCGCACTTTTTAATTATGTTTTTGGCTCAAATTGTCATAATTAATTCATAACATATACTTACCTGTCACCTGACACCTTAGCCCAGGAGTATATCTCAATTTTTATTGTTGAATAACGGGATTAAATAAATATATTTTGTGTATAAAACAGTATTTTCTACACACAATTCGAAAAAAACAAAAGTAACATATCATAAATCGTTTTAGTTGTGAAATGTTCAGAATATTACTACGTAGTCATTCACTATTCATT
Source organism: Timema monikensis (assembly GCA_902151445.1). NCBI lineage: Eukaryota > Metazoa > Arthropoda > Insecta > Phasmatodea > Timematidae > Timema > Timema monikensis. The sequence goes on from CABFVZ010002766.1 coordinate 5,972, forward strand.
TTGATAAATGATAACTAATATAATAAAAATATTTATTGATTTGTAGTTTAAATGGATGTGAGGTGAACGAGTTACAACCGTTAATCTTATAACTTTACTAATTTAATCCCACACAACACATTATACAATTTTATTTTCAATATTTACAAGATGTATTTTATTAATTTTATATTTGTAAAGTAATTGTGTACTTTTCAGCGCTGGCCTGTTATAGGTGATATGACTGTTTGCCAGCACTATAATAAAGGAAATTGAAATTATTATTATTATTATCATCATCATCATCATAATCGTTATTATTATTATTATTATTGCGTAATGATGATTTTAACGCTTTCAATAATATAATGTTTTAAAACAATTTTTCCATTGGATTTTGTTAGAAAACTATGGTTACCGTTTATTGCATAGAATCAAGCCCAAACCCTTTTTAGAAATAATTTATTGAGTAAATATTTACAAAATGGACCGATTTACACTAGAAAAAATTGACGAAGAAGTAATGTGCTCAGAAGATACTCTTGAAACTACTGAGTTGGAAGATTTAAAAACATTAATTGAAGAATTGGATGTACTGAACGACTTTGAAGTTCCAGAAAAGCCAATTATTCCACAGGAAGGGGGAACCTCGTGTGGAGATGGCAACAAATTTGGTGAAACAGTGGATAATATCAACGTTGATCTAATGAAAAGATTAAAGAAATTACAGGAACATGTGATTGAACTTAGAAAAGAACTGAATATAGAAAAGACCCTATGGCAGAATGAAGTGGAAGAGTACGATGAGATTCAAAAACACCTTGATGAACATAAATCTAAAGGAAATATACATTTAGGACTACCTTACGAAACGAATTGGGATATGTATGAGACCGCAAATACTGATAAAGACCTTAGTGCTAAAGAACTAGCAATCATAGAATATGAAAAGAAGCTTGAAAGATATCAAGAAGCATTGGCGTTGGCACAGTCTGAGAAACGACTTCAGATACGTCGTCAAATTGCCGCCAACGCTTACAAAATTAAACTATTGGAAGTAGAGAAAATGTGCAATGCCGAGCTGGAGAGAGTGAGACAAAGCTTTACCTCTTTAGAATCACTCAACAAAATCGCTTCTGACTGGAATTTGGATAATTCTGAAATGGGTGGATCAAAGTATGCTCCAATGATTTCAGAGGATTTTGGCATAGGCCACGAAGTTAATTCAAGGTGTAGTTTTAGTGAAAATTGCCATAAAACTCTATCGGGCCTAAATATTAGCTGTGAATCTGATTCTTCGAAAAATAATTTGTTTAATGAAATTGTTGGGCCTAATTCAACTCACGACCATATTTCCGATAAGCTCGTCTCAGAATTCGGTAAATCTGAGCCGCAACCTTTGTGGAAAGGAGATGGATTTAATTAAATAGACAAATATTGAACCATTTTTGGCTGAATTTACATGCTTATCTAATCTAAATTATTAATTTTAAAAATTCACTGTCAATAAGGGCATCTAAATAATATTTAAAATATTCTCAGAATAATGTATTGCTTATTTTACAAATTGTAAATATCTATTGATTTATTTTTAGTGTTATAAGTTCAATTTCAATATGTTTAATATATTAAATATTGAAGTGTGTTTGAGTAATTTATTAATATTTTTTAAATTTATCGTATATTTACAATTAGAATATAACTGTTCTAAACATCTTGTCCAATAGTAAATAGTGCATGGAATGTTGTTAAGCATAAATTAATTTAAGCATTATCTTTTGTTGTTCTTAACAAATCTCCTTACATTGATTTCGAAGTGAAGTAAAAGCTGCTTCCTATAATATGACTCAATATGTGAATAAACTTTCATTTGTTAGTCATTGTCTCTATTACTATCTTAGTTTGTAGCAGACGAAAATTTTAAAAATGATCTTTTAGTGATCTATGGTTTTTGGTTATGATAACTATGTTAAAAAATAAGTCACGTTGAAGTTTGTTATTAGAAAGTTCCAATTTAAATACATTATATGTTCTCTAGTTGAATATCTTGTTGTTGAAAACGTCATGTAACTTGTAAAATAGTATCCGTTTTGTACTAAAAATAATATTATAGTACTCATTTTGTTAATTAAAATGGTGGGTAAAATTCTATTTTAATATCCCATTCATAATTATGCAATCTGAGGACCAGTTGACAAACAATAAACTGTCTTTGGATTCTGGGAATTAAACAAAAATTAGCGTCTTTAGTGACAGCTTAGTAATATAATGAGACTAATATGCCTACCTAATTGATCTTACTTATATCTATAACTTTTATTGGTTGAAATAATGGACTATTATTTAGAATATTTTTTTAAAAATATTAGGCTTATCTACTTACTTTATAATTGATTAGGTGACCTGGGGTCTAGGCGTAAGGTGTCATATTTCTGTGCCGGAGATTCGGGGTTCAACCGGTCCCGGCACAGATTTATCCAATTGCCAAACCCTTCCTTCACCTCTGACAAGACGTGTATTAACCACAACTTGTAAATGTGAGGAATGCCAGGCCTCCACCGTGGGTTAGATCCCACGTTAAGCTGTAGGTCCTACATTTCATCTCACAACCCTATCATTACACATTAGCGTAAGTGCGTATAACCCGAATGGGTAATAAGACGCGGTGCTAATAATAATACAATAGGTTAGCTATAGTATGATTTTGGTCTGAAGAACAATAGTTGGTTATTAAATTTACTAAAACAAGTTTAATATATTCCTACATAAAGTCATGATATCTGCAGCTATCATTTTTGACAAATATTATCAATACCGTACCTATAAAATAACACAAATAATATACTAAAATGTTATCAATGTTGGCTGTAAAAATATGTTTGAATTTTCTCTACTGTTCTTCCAACCAAAAACGGTATATCTGCTCTTATGACTACAAAGTTGCTGGTTTGTTAACATTCTCACTTAACCCCTTGCACACTTTTACAAATGCTGGGATTAAAACTCGATCAAGCAATAAATTACAATGCTGCACAAGCCAACATATTATTTAATACACTTTTACACAGTGGTAATATCTAACTGAATCTGCTAGAATTTTATGAATGTTTCATGAGCCATATCATGTTTGGTTTGCTTAATAGAAGTGTCTCAATATTGTCTCAATTTTGTGACATTTTTCAGCTTAAGTTTTTTTAACCTTGCACTTTGTAAGGTTTTAAACGTTTCTTGATATAATCTAGCACTTTCAATGTTCTTATGATAAAGCTATATACACTTGCAGCTAGCAAACTTTTACAAACAACAAAGCACAGTTTTGGTTGTTTAATAATTTTATCTCCATCCTGGCACAATTTATGTAAACACAATTTTAACCTTGAATGTGTTATGATTTAATCAATGGTGTTTTTGACTGATTAAGAAACTACACACTTGATTTAACTTGTAATTGCAGTGAAATAAAAGTAAAAAAACAAAAAAGTTAATATAAAGGCATGAGTATTATATAAGTGTGAACATTTAACATTAACGAGCATTAAGTTACAGTGAAGAATTATTAGTTAGGCCTACCTAGGAGCAAAGTTTAAAATTATATATATAATATTAAAAATAAATTAACTAAATAGGTACCATTATCTATTAAATGGTGATTACATTTTATATCTATGCAGTAATGAACCCTCAATTAAAAGCTAAGTTATTTTGGTAGTATCTATTATGAGTGTGAGGATACTCTTAATTCAACTAACATGGATAACTCTACTAATGCATTTTGAAAATGATAATGTTCTTTACAGAATCTAACAAACTGATCAGTCTTCCTTGATAGGAGTTTTTATTTACACTTAGAAAAATGTGTGCTTAAATTAAATGTGTTTCGCCAGTAACTTTATTTAAATGTGCAGGCTCTTCTTGGAACTCAGCTTGTAATCACCCTCGTGATGGTCAGTGTGATACAGAAGCTGGGACCACATTACTCTTTAGCCAGGTGGCTTCTATGCTCGACAGGGTGAGCGCATATTTTACTTTCTTTGAAATATTGGAAGAGCTGAATTGTATCTCCTCGGAAGAGACTCTCTTCTGATACTTTTGCCACAAACAGCCCAAATGAAAATCCTAAATTATACCTCTTTTAAAAATTGGATTTATATCTCTAAAATCCTGAATTGTATCCCCTCGGAAGAGACTTATCTGATACCTTAGACACAACCAGACCAAATGAAAATCCTGAATTGTATCTCCTCGGAAGAGACTCCCTTCCAATACTTTAGACACAAACAGCCAAAATGAAAATCCTGAATTATATCTCCTTTAAAAATCGGAATTATATCTTCGAAATCTTGAATTGTATCCCCTTGGAAGAGACACTCTTCCGACACTTTACACACAAACAGTCCAAATAAAAATTTTGAATTATATCTCTTTTAAAAATCAGAATTATATCTCCAAAATCCTGAATTGCACCTCCTTGGAAGAGACTCTCTTCTGACTCTTTACACACAAACAGCCCAAAATGAAAATCCTTAATTGTATCTCTAAGTGGAGGACTTTAAGTTTTAATTCTTATGCACATAAAGAATAAGTAAAGTGGAAACGTTTTAGATTACTTTAGTTTGTCATAAGACAGCTAGATGGCATAACAAGAGACAAACACTGATATATGCTAAGTACAGCTCATAAATAACAGAGGGTAGCATAGGGTAAAATCAATCAAATCATTGTAAATGAAACAATTTAGAGAGCATTTTTATTTTCGTTTATGTTTGAAGAAGTAAAAATCATATTTTCATATCAATGCGTCTTCTATTTTGAATGCACATGCCAATATATTTTAATCATAGGAACCGTTTGAATTTTTGAGGCCCAGTTGTAAATTTGCATTTTTAGAATTCATGTTTATTTATTTGCAGGCTTATACGTTATCTTTACCCAACAGACACAGAACTAAAAACCCTGGCAGGGGTTCCCAAGGACTCGGGAAAATCCAAAAACAAGAAAGGAGGCAAACACATAGAAAATGGTAGAACGACTGAAACATTTCATATACCAAGAAATTTGGACATTCAGGTTTGTCGATGTGTCCTAGTGGGTTTCCTAATTACTTTTAACATCATGTCAGTCTTGTAATCTTGAATAATATGTACAGAGAAAAGAGGCCCCAAAGATATATATCAACTGAATATTTATAAATCATTCTTGAGAGTTGATAATTCGAAGCATTCACAAACTTTTTAATTTTTTTTAATAGTGTTACAAATATTTTTTATTCACACCCTATTCACAACCTACATTAGATACTCTTATGGAACAGATGGAAGAAAATCAGTTTTAAAGAAATGCACAAGAAATTTTACTGAGAAAATTTCAAATTAATTTGAGGATGTACTTAAGAGTCAGAGGAACAATCGTTCTTTTACTCTTCTGCTTGCCCTTGAGTTGAACTTGAACTGCTTGTTATTTTTGCATAAGTTAAGGATAAGAGTAACTAGGAGAAATACACCACCATTATTTGGAAAAAACCCATTTAAAATGGTTCACGGAAAACTACCCCCATATTTCCCAGCTAAAATTCAAACCACATTTCCATATCAATGGTGACTGTGTCCAAATATTCAACACTTTATTGATTATTTAATTAAATTTTGTTTCAGTTGGAAACTGCCAAAGTTAACGTGCTGGATGTTATTCATCTAAGATTTTATACAGAATATCAATGGCTCCTTGATTTCTCACTTTATTCAACTGTTGTTTATCTTCTTACTGAGGTTAGTAACCAATACAATTTAAAAGAATTAGTTGTCTGCGAGTACTCAAAAATTTGAGTTAAAGTCAAATTTTAGTAGCTGCTCAAACTCAACTCAAAGATTTTTACATAAATCAAAGAATTTGAGTACTCATAATTTTCAATCTTTCTCTCAAAAATTTCTATTTTGATTAATTTGATTTAATTTTAAGATATAATTTAATAGTAAATAGAGTTCTCAATATTTTTCTTTTGAATTAATAAAAATACTGTACAATTATATTACATAATTTCAACTTGAAATATTTATTGTACAAATAATGATCTACAGGCCTAATATATGAACTTGAAAACAAAACACTTTGTTTTCATTCAAACTTATCTTGAAGTGAAAAATGCCTACTCACACACCATTAAAAGGAAATTCTCTCATATTAATATATACTAAATTACTAGTTTTTTTGTTTAAATACTTCCAATATTTGGCATTGTGCCATCGTTTGCCAAGAGGAAATATAGAAAACCTCTCCTAAAGAAATCGTCCACAGTGTACCTGGCTGAGTCAATTCTACTTTAAGTGTGTAATATAGCATTCATATATTTTGTGAACTATTTCATACTGGTAAACATTTGGTAAACTACTTGGTTGGTGAAAGTTATTTTCTGCAATTAACCTAAATTTAAGTTCCATGTATCTTGTATCTTGAACATAGACATTTTATATGCTTATAAAATGTGTGAGAGTAAATATGTTGCTGTAAAATATTATTGAGAGCAGGAATGCTTAGATAAGTTGTTTAAAAGGTCTACCATTTATTATTTCCAAAATGGTTTTCCACTCTCACTCCATGCAAATATGGGTACACATCCTCTAAATTCAACCCTCCCCATCCCTTACTCATTAGCTTTCTTAGTACTTATGAATATAACCTAAACAGGTAGTAAGATGCAATGTTAAATAAATATTGTGGAGACCTACCAAGCATAAACTTTATCTTTAATTCGAATGTTCCTATGCCTTTAATGAGGACACACACTATAAAAGCTGTTTAGAAGCGATTATGTTAAGACAAAAGAGTTTGAAACGGTACAAAGTTAAAGGGCACAGTGTTTCAACTTTACATTCCCTTATCGTCAATTCAAATATGTGCCTCTCATTGTGTATCTAAATTCTATTTGTAGACATTAAACCAGCCTTTAGGGATAACAGAACAGATAACAAAAAGTTAGCAAGCACCCACTTCCGTGGCTAAATGGTCTAACACACTACCTTTCTCTGTAGACTAGACTGCCAATGACGGGGAGATAAAGGTTTGAATCTCAGTCGAGTGTACCGAGTTTTTTTTTCTTCAAAAGGGTTGTCCACTCTCCCTCCACACAAATGTGAGTTACACTTCCTATAAATATACCCTTCCTAATCTCTAAAAAACCATCAATCGAATTAGTACATAAGCGTATAACCTGAATGGATAGTAATACACAGTGCTAAAAAACAAAATGTGTGAGCGAGAGAAGAATGGAAACGATTAAAGGAGGAAGAGTGGCTGAAGGATAGAGAAAGGGAGTCATTTCACTAAACAGACCCAACAACTGACCGGAAACAGTTTATGAGAATGATGATGATGAAACCAGACTTTAATGTAATTTTAATATTATGATCAAATAATACAGATTTGACTTAAGAATTGAAACATTTGGTGTGATTAAAATGCTATAAGCAAGATAATTCACATTGTATTTTATTATTTAAATCATTAGATGTATAAATTTTTTTTTTTCACAGATGAGCTCTTCATTTATTTCACTAAAGGAGGAAATTAATCTCAGCATGTTGTGGTGCCTTCTCGTTGTTGGGTTTGCACTGTATCCTTTGATTATGATACTTTTTATAATAGTGACTAGTTATTTTTAGTAAATTTATTCACTACCATTTAACCTGTTCCCAGCATTCAAAATGAATTAATATATTAAGCTCTTGCAATTTGTAGAAAATGTTCCTTTATTTCGCCTTATGAGCACATGATTATGTCGACTGTTTATCTTTAAATGTTTATCATTTGGCATTTCTAGTGGGAGTCTTTAACACTCAGGTAGTGCCTTAGTGAAAAAAATAAGTCGGCTATATTTTAGACTCACTTTATAACCAAGTACCTGCGTCAGCACTTTCATGTTGGACTGGCCTACTGACAACGGGGAGATGAGGGTTTGAATCCTTGTCGGCTCTACTTTGGGTGGTTTTTACCTAACTAAATGGTTTCCCATTCTCCTTTTATGCAAATGCGGTTAAATTACCTATAAAATGCTTCCTTCTTCATCTCTCTCCCATAAGAATAATTATATTAAATGTATATAACCTGAACAGGTAGTAAGAAGCGATGGAAAAAAAAGAATATAATTATTATTTTGTTATATGATCCAGGTTTCATTTCATCAGAACTCATTACATGTTACTAAAAGAGGAAACAAAAACAATAGAGCTGGATTGAATACTCTCAAATTCAAAGTTCGAATTTGAAATTTTCTTTCAAATCTCTAATCCAAATTTGAATCCTCGAATCTTTAAAAACATACAATTTTATTTAAAGTGAAAATATTTAAAATTTAATTTAGCTAGTAAAATTTATAAATTACAGTTTATATTGCACCAGCTCCTTACTCTTAGGTGTGCTTTTAATAAAAACTCATGTTTATTGTTCCAAGTATTAGTACCTTTGGACAGTGGTTTGAACAAAAAAATTACATAAAGTTATGAAAGTGAATTATTGAGTTTATTGGCTACTTCTCTCAAACAATCACTTGATAATTACTTCTTTATGCTCTCCTAAAAGTCTTTGACTGGTTCTAACATGAACATAGCTCAAAAGTTAAGTTGCAGTGACTGATGATCCTGTTATAATAGTGTCGGGATCTGAAATGTTTACCCAACTAGTGCCGGAGCTTGGCATATTGCATACTGCACTCGTATCGAGGCGAGAACCTACCTGATATGCTATTCTCGCCCTAGTGGTGAGAGTGTGAAGCGAGAACTTAAATTTCACTTTACAGATTTAATAGCCCATTTAATTATATTAATATATTAAATTGTTTTATTTTCTTGCACTAGCATGCACCTTTAAGGACATTATGAATTATTTAAGAGAATATCTGTTTTTGAATATTCATCTCTTTGACCATATTACCAGTAAGATCCTGCTATCACTCACTATGGAGTATTTCAAGAGCGAAGAGTCTGTGGGGGAGCGCTCAACGGTGATAGTCACCTGTTTCTCCTACCTTCTAGTTGCAATGATGGTTCTCATTGTGGATGAACAGAAACTAGAAATAGGCTTGGACAGAGCTTATGACAGCTTTAACAAGAGTGCAGCAGCGTTCCTTGAAACACAAGGTCTAGATTCTAAGTAAGGGGAACTGGATCAGTTTGTAGAATGTCCTAGCGATAGTCATTAAGTTCACTCATGAAACTTAAAATACAATTTGTGCACTTTTTAAAGATTATCTTATTATCACCAGGAACTGTAGCTGAGTCACTTTTGTAAAATGTCTCCATTTTCCTCTGTTCTTACATTACTATTCCTCCTTTTCTTGCATTCATTACTCTCCCCTCACTCACACACTTGCTGTTACCAGCTCCTCCCATCATTTTCTTGTGATCCTTTTCAGTCTTTTTCTTTTATACTTAAACTTCATTATTCTCCTTGGGATACTTTCCTTTTCCATCCTCATTCTATGTCCATCTAACGCATACTGTGTACCCCAACACATGCCTGAACAGTTTCTTTTCTAATCCTATTTCTCCTAAAATATCATTCCCATGGCCCTCACCTTCCTGATCTCTCTTACAACCAATGCACAAGTTTCCGCTGTATACATAATTATGGGTACAAACCAGAGCTGTAATGTCTGTATGCTGAGCCTTCTACTCCTTCATAAATGGATAAAATATATTAATCAGTAATAACAAATTTACTGCAGTCAAATGCTCAAATTCAGATTACTTCATGAGAAGCTTCTTTGACATAGTGGATGTAATTTTTTCATAAATTTGTAAATCCAAATGACAAATATTGGTCCTGAAGGATATATAAAAAAAAGTATAAAATTAAAACTATACAATTACCATATATTGTTATAAAATTTAAAGTTTTTATCTTAAAGTTGGGATCTGTAAATTTTTACCGACCCTGATTCCACACAAAATTGCTTTTGACTCTATAGCCCTGATACAAAATATGCCCTATCTAACATTTTCTTACACTTTAGTGGTACTTCTATTTTCAGTAGCAGGGCTCTTACACACCTATAGAACAACTCCCCCTGCTACCATATTCTCATTGGATATTCTTTGCTCCCACCCCCTGCCTCAATCACATCTCTAAGATATTTTATACGCCTTCTCTCCATTCAAATGGATAGTTTTTCTAGTCCTTATTCTCTTGTCATTACCAACATTTCTGTCTTCGCTATGCTAAATTTCATCATACACTC